>JAYRBW010079639.1:0-23921 GCA_036023295.1 Invenusta paracnida | reverse complement strand
CTCTTCTCTTCTCTTCTCTTCTCTTCTCTTCTATTCTCTTCTCTTCTCTTCTCTCCTCTTCTCTTCTCTTCTCTTGCATTGACTAACTTTATATTCTCCATATTGTTTTATAGATTTTTTCGATTATTGGGTTGTACAAATCCAAGCCGTTTAGTAGCCTGTCTCAGTCTCAAATCAACAAAAGATTTTGCCGACGCCCACATGCGAATGTTCGACAATAAATCCTACTTCTCCGTACCCTTCCCCCCGGTTCTTGACGACCATTTCATCCCTTACTCAAGTAGCCAAGCCTTCCGGGAACTCATCCATGTCAAACCCACAGGGTCTCTCATGCTTGGTGTCAATAAAAACGAAGGCAGCTATTTCCTTCTCTACGCTTTTATCTCCGACGCCGATTTTCGACGAGGTAAGTGGAACATCGAATTCAATGGCAATAGGACCGAATACGTCAACAAACTACGCAAGGTGCTGGATCTCAATGACCCTGATGCCGAAAGAATGGTCTTGGACTACACGGACTTTGAATACAAGGATTTCAACAAAAAAGTTAGTAATTTGAAGTATTTTAAATGTAATTTGAGATTTAATCAACCATTGAGATATCTAAAGTAACATAAAAGAATGATCTGCGACGCATTGAATTAAATTGATTCCAATATGATGACTTAGGATGATTACAACCTGAACTCAACTGACAAAGGCAGAAGTACACAACCTGACAGTCCTCTAAAACGGGCACAGGAAAACCTGAGCGTCATCCTGAAAGCCAACGGATATTCTATTCAGGTCATCAAGAAGCTGGGACAAGGGTTTTATAGTCCTCCCCTATATCATCATAGATATATCGGAACCGTTAAAGAGCACACTGCAACGTCGTGGTATTAAAGTTGCCTTAAAACCAGCATTACAAATTGGCCAAATGCTCCCCCAAGCTGAAGTGCCGTTCTCTCCTTGCCAGCAGCCCGGGAATTGTTTACAGTATACCGTGGAGATCCTGGAATGCCGTCTATACATTGGACAAACAACCTAAGAAACGGTTTAATGCAGCTAATAGAAAGCGAATCATTAATCGACCTTCCATTTATAATACCTAACTTAGTATCTCTAACTTGTATGGTCAGTTTGTGTACACTCCTGACTTAGTCAGTTGAGTTGAGTTTGTAGTCATCGCTTTCGCAATCTGCATTGCTGCGCCTGGCTGTCCCATTTACCGCTTGTATACTGTTATCTGTTTCTTTCTGTTTCTTTAAGAAGAAGGAGATGCACGGTCTGTTGAAATATATTGCAATTAATTTGATTCATTACGTCGCAGAACATTTCTTCTGTGTTACTTTACACTATGAGCTCGACGTACAACCCTAAAGCCTGTCATAAAATGTAGCATTTTCATATTTATTTACTTCAAAATGTTTCATTTTGATTATTTTTTACAAAATATTTTTTTGGCAAATTTAAAAAATTAAAAACGAGGCTCTGCAAAATTGGTGGCTAATAAAATCCTGCTCATTTCGCAAAACCAATAAATCGTTAAAGAATGAAAGGATTTTATGTCAATGCCAAAGGAGGCATCAATTGTACAACGCTGCACAAAGCATTCTTATTTAAGTCAACTCAATGCAGGAGTATCGATTGCTTTGAATTGGTCGACTTAACAGGCCCTACATAACTTGGTATAAGCGAGATACAACAAAAGTTTTCAGCCAAATTGAAGTAAACTTATTTGAAACAAGTCCACCTCCACTCATGTTTCCTGTGAATTGAAAATGGAGCAAATCTAAGCTTTACCTAAAATACAGGTTTACAACTTTAATCATTTTGTGCACCAAAATCCCTGGTCACGTGATCACACCTTAAAAAAACACCTTTTCAGCAAAAATTCATAAAAAACACATTTGATAAATGATGCCTATTTTGCTAAATCGATGAAATTATGTTAAACATATATTTTATTGTAAAAAATATGGACAACATTTGTTTCGAAATTTAAATAATTTCTAAACATTAAAATAATTTATTAACTCAAATTTTTGGTAATTTTTTTAGTGAAATATACCACAAATAATCTTTGTTTAACGACACACGAAGTTTAAAAGTTTGACTTTAATTGGAAGTTTAAAAGTTTTGGAAAGGAGAGAGAGTTGAGAACCAAGTCACACACCGCTTTCTTGGGTGTATCAGTAGATTAGAATAAATGAATCAATCGATATCTCTGTGTACTATGAAACTCTCCTCCCTGCCAGCCCGATTCAGCGTCATACGTCGAGCGCCTCGAGGAGATCAGCAGTGATCGGTCATTCAAGTGCCCCACAATCGACATGGCCAAAAAGATCATCAACGACCACCGCATTGCCGGGGCGCCGGGTCGAAGGACCCAGACCCTTCCAGTCTACTTCTACGAGTTCCAGTACAGGACGGCTTCCCTGCCCTGGCCCAAGTGGACGGGCACGATGCACGGCTATGAGATTGAGTATGTCTTCGGCATCACCTACAGTCCCGACTTCCAGAAACAGTTCTACAACTTTACTAATCAAGAGCGCCATTTTAGCGACAAGGTGATGACATACTGGGCCAACTTTGCCAAAAGCGGGTGAGTTTACTGACTGAGTTTACTGAGTTTACTGACTGAGTTTACTGACTGAGTTTACTGTAATAATAGACAGTGTTTTAGGTCTTATTGATTTCATAAGCATCACCTTTTAAATTGTATCGACCGAAAATCGTTTATTTTAATGAAATTTATATAAATTAGGAATCTATAAAGTAGTATGAGATAGTTATTCTTTTATTAAGTACCTATGCAACTTTATAAAAATTAAATTTTGAAGGATTATTTTATTTAAAACTTTCAAGTGTCGAACATGGCGAGTTTTAGGCGTCCAAACTAGGAGTGAATTTTCCTCAAAATAGTTGTTTGCCGTATGTCACCGAGGCTGAGAACGTACAAAACAACTCCTTCTTGAACTAAGGCAAGATTTCTTAGGCCACTCATTGTATTTGTCACTGCAGTTCGATATGGTATTTATATACGCGCAATTGTTACAAATCTCAATTTTAAATTAATTCTCCCAAACCATTAAATTGACGTGATTCTATCGATTCTTTTCTACCCGGAAGAATTTCTTCTGCTTCATTAGCTTCATTCTTGCTCGAACGAGCCAGGAATCCCTCACTGTAACTCCTGCTTTTTACAACTAGCCTACCTCTTGACGATGGGAGTAGGAATATATTATGATTATCGAAGACGCTGTCACAATCTGACAACTTACATGTCTGCAGAAAATTATTATTTACTCCTTCAAGGGGGCTTCGTGAGGTTTGGTATAATCATCCTGCCTTTGTCTTCAATAATAGGGTGACAAGAATTTCGATACGGTTAGCAAGTAAAATATTTATCCATAAAACAAGGTAATGTTGTGTTTCGAAATGTGATTCATAAACGTCAGTCTACATCTCTCACGCAAACGTGAACTAGGTTTTCTTTCAAATCTGCGGATGCTTGTTCCATAAACCACAGTGTTTGCTTTTAATGCACTCATATTATTGATTGGATAATTCTTATAAGGGATCGATCCTGGCATTAAACTTTACGAGTGGAATGCAAACACCATTTTACCTTCATTGACGAGCTCTTTAAAGGAATTTTAGGTTATTGTAATCATTTCTTCTTTGTTGGTTTGGGTCAGTCTTGGCATTCCAAGCTTCTCGAACTATTTACAGAACTATCATAGAAAGGAGATTCCCAAATTGTGTTGTTAGATTTCCATGGCACTTAAAGGCATTTTTTGTATCAATAATTGTGTTAGGTAACTTCATAAATCAATGTTCCACTTGATTACTGGCACATGGTGGTTAACATAGAAAATAATGAAACTAAATTTATCTCGTAGGTAAAGTATGACTACAAATATGCTGTCATTATTACAATTATTACAATTTATACAATTAATACAATTTATGCAATATTTACAATTTATACAATTATTACAATTTATACAATTATTACAATTTATGCAATATTTTCAACTTATACAATTATTAGAATAACCATCCATGTTGACAACTATTATTTCCTGCACCTTTTTTATTCTACGTATTTTGCATAGTCAATTTCAATTACTTAGAAAGTATAGCTAAGTTCAGCTAAGTTTAGCTAAGTTTATCAGACCATTGATATCTGCGGGCCATGTTGCGTCAAACTAATGTTCACCCAACGTCGTCATGACATTCTCGCGTGTTTCACCATTGGAATGAGGACAAACTCGGTCTGTATCGGCCATGTTGCGTCACCCTAATGTTCACCCAACGTCGTCATGACATTCTCGTGTGTTTCACCATTGGAATGAGGACAAACTCGATCTGTATCGGCCATGTTGCGTCACTCTAATGTTCACCCAACGTCGTCATTACATTCTCGTGTGTTTCACCATTGGAATGAGGACAAACTCGGTCTGTATCGGACATGTTGCATCATCCTAATTTTCTCCCAACGTCGTCATGACATTCTCGCGTGTTTCACCAATGGAATGAGGACAAACTCGGTCTGTATCGGACATGTTGCGTCATCCTAATTTTCCCCCAACGTCGTCATGACATTCTCGCGTGTTTCACCAATGGAATGAGGACAAACTCGGTCTGTATCGGACATGTAGTGAACTGATGTGAATAGAGAGTCTGAGATAATCTATAAATATCTGAAGATAATCAAATGTATACTGGATTTTATTCTAAATGCAGACGGCAACTAGTCCCTAATTAAGATAACTTAATTCTTTCCTATAATCGACATGAGAGATTCAAAAACAGTTTGCCTCCCAACCTCTCTCCCCAATTTGCCCCCACAATCACCTTGCAGTGATCCCAACATCATGGAAGATGGGAGTCATGTGATGGACGCCGGCAGGAACCTGAATCTGCGAGAATGGCCCGAGTTCGACAACGTCAGCGAGTCCTATATGATCTTCAAGCAGGATGGTTCTCTCTCGACGGGATTTAGGCCCAAGAAGAGGAAATGCACCTACTGGCTGCACTGGTATCCTGCCATGTACCGGACAGGTAGGTCATTTCAATGTCATCACGCCAAGTTCTTCGCTTTTGTATAATGTCTTTCAATTTTGTGAATCTATAAATATCCATGTTTGAGAAATTCGTAGTAGTATGAGAGGAGTTATTTTGCACCACCATGTGGTATAAATATACACAAGAATTGTAATTAAGCGATTTAATATCAGAAACTTTTACTTAATTTTTCTTTTTTAAATTTTTATTTTTGACTTAACATTTCAAATAAAAGTATTAGTTTCAGAAGTCAACTGGGAATTTTTGGTCAATGTCTTGGATGTAATTGTTGGTCTAAAATAAATATCGATCCAGTGTATTCCACCATATTGGATAATTTGTCGGATTGTGTTTCCAATTTATTGCATGTCACTAACCCAAAGATCATTTATTACAAAATGTGTCACATTTCAGAATATTTAAACGTTCAAAATGAACTATTAAAATGTTTATACTTCCTAGTAACAGTTTGAAACTTTGCTTACTGTTAACAAAATTGTTTAGCTTTTCCATTCAACAATTCATGAAAAATACTTAATTCATGCAAATTTTGTATAAAATGTTGTATTTCTATTAAAAAATCATCAGTTTAAAAGTAATTGTTTTTATATTTTCTGATAGAAAACATATTTTAATATTCTTCCTAATTTGTTAGGTGTTTATTTATTTGTCAGATAATCCTTTAAGTTAATCCTTGAAAGATCCATCAATAAATATATAGATAGCGTTAGTATTATTCATAAGAAAGCTATATTTCATATTAATTAGCTTACCTTTATTTGCACATCGACATTAAATTTAGGCAATATTCACTCCTCTAATCGAAACCGATACTAAAATGCAATTAAATATCCGGATTCCAATCCAGATAAACAACAGTTACTTATAACGCCAATATCGACGTTTTCCAATGTCAGCCTTCCAACTGAAGAAGAACTCGAACCGCATGTGCCGACGACACAAACGGCGCTCACTCGATACCGAGATCCGCGCGTCGGGAATCGCCCACGAGAGGAGACCCTCCCCACTTCTGCTGTCCTGTTCGCTTCTCATATGCCTCTCCTCGTCAGGACTCCTCACTCTGTGGCGTTTAGTATCGGGTTCTAGAGACGCGGTGTAGCGGGCCCAAGTCGCTCCTGAGATGATCCGGCGGGTCACGATTAGAGCCCAGACTCTCGACAGACAGTTGGGGACTCTCGTTGAAACAGGTTCTTTTTGAAGTAGACAATTTGTTCTCGACCGACCTACTCAAATTGTGTCGTCAATTCCCTCTCAAAATGTTTGTTTATCGATTTATTTTCCAAACAATATTACTAGAACGATTTAGGTGAATTATTATTCAGGAGAAATTCCGAGAAACGAATACACACATAATCACTGATGAGATAGGACCAACAATCCAATCAGAAGCCAGTATTTATGCCAGAAATGTCACGTGACGTCATAAGTAAATAACTAGATTATAGAATTAATAAAACTGCCTGGTTTAAAAATACGATGATGAAATATACATTTTTGAAAAGATTGTGTCATTTTCTTGTTCGTTGCATTAGGATAATGAAAATTTACTTTTGAAATATTTTAATAAATCCGGCACATCATTTTTATGCGTATTATTGCGTATTAATGCGTATTATGCGAATTATGCGTATTACTGTGGCCTATTATACATATTATGCGCGTGTTAATGTATCTTTAATGCCTAATATTTCCAATAAATTAAACAGAAAGAATTTGCTTAAAGGCAACAATTCAAAACTGTTTATAATTCTTTAAAGAACTATCGAAAATTGTCCAAAATTCGAGCTTATAGCTTCGGCTGCTCTGTTATAATTATTTAAGAAGAAGAAGAATTATCTGTTTTCATATTGAAACTGATTTATTGAATATCAAATATATTTGAACTACATAAATACTGTGTTACTGGATAATTGGTTCTAATTCATCATCTTTGGCGTGTTGCGTCTTAATAGTTATTTAAATGATGACTTGCAAGTAATCTGAACGAGCTCAACTTAATTAACATTATAAACATTATATTTACATCTCAGATATGTGGCTGTCCTTAGAATAATGAAATGGGATGTATGTAATGTGTAAAACCGTTTAAACTTATATACGAGGAAAACTATGCTGATAGAGTAGCCACTACGTTCTAAATGAGTGTGAATGACTTAACAGTTAATCTTCTCTTAAAGATTTATTATACCTACTGCATGTACATTGGTATTGGTTTCAATTTTTTACTCAATTTTGCATATTTCTAACAAGGAGTACACCTCTATATTAGCAAACTTCCTACTTTTTGGATTTCTTACTTAAGCCCCCATCCCTTATAACATAACAGATTAATGGCAAAATACGAACACAACAAAATATGTCATCTTAATGTATAAAATATAAAAAAAATTGTTACTACTGATATAAAAATTCAGTAGTATGAAATATATTTTAATATATTTAAAACATTGTTGAACATTTTCTGTCGGCCATATAAGGCCACGAATTTTGTCATTAATCTGTTATCACAGGTACTACTAATATTGTAATTCTTTATAATTAACCCAATTCCTAGAATATACCTCTCTTAATACCTACCTACCTGACTGAAGATCGGTTGAGAAAAACACTTAATCTTGCTATGTATTTGAACCCAAGCGCACAGACTACATCACAGTCGTTTCCACATGTGTATTTATAAAACATTGACGGGCTGTCATATCTTGCGTAATTGTAGTTAACAATACTAGCTTTATATCCACAACTGACATTTATACACAATCTGTTCATTACACTCATATTTATTGATCACTATTACATGTACATGCATAATATTTCCTGATTCATCGATGCTACAGGCAGAACCAGTTTTACTGAATTTTAAAGCAATTTATTTTCTTTTACTTGTAAGTATCCTTCATACGGCGCTTTTATTTCTTCCTTGTATCTTGAAATATTAGATATCATCCAATTCACACAACAACTAGCGTTTTGTTTCAATTTCTCTCTGACTCGCTCTCTCTCTCTCTCTGTACATTTTCCCAATTTTATTTTCCCATTTATTTTTCTATTTGACAAACGGTTGCATGTCGTTTTCTTCAGTAAGTACTTTGTTTTATTCTTTAGAAGAAAAAAAATCTTATTTTATTCTTTTCTCAAGACATCTTTTTAATTGAAATAATTATGCCTAGCTACACATACTTATAACAAGGGAGCGAGGGTCAACTTACGTTTGCTAATAGCGACCCCAATAATACTTACTTCTATCATATTATTATATAAATATATTAAGGACTTTGTGAAGAATTTGATCAAAAAATGCCGAAAAATAATCAACATTTATTATTTGATATTCAATGCTATATTCAATCATATTTATTTGATTTTATACTAATATACATAGATAATATAACAATGATTTAATATTGATACTAGATTTGAAAAGAAGATGTTAGCAAGTTTTGCATCTGACTCTATACTCGAGTAAAATTGCCATTGTTGATATAATTATTGATATCTCTGTCTTTTACTACCTAACTACCAACAACCTACACTTCATTATAACTCATGCTTACATATTTCTTGACTTGTTTATATACATACATACATACATACATACATATATACATACACTTATCCTAGTGACTATATCTATCTATATGTACATATGTATGCTACTCCTGGGGGTATGCTACATTTGATTGAACAATAATCACAAAACACCCCCACAATGCGCTATTTAGTACTGTTGAGTAATTACTATATGGTATACATTCAATAATTATCTGCAATTTTCTTCTCCCTACAATGAACTCAAGAAAACGAGGTGATGTTTTTATTTAAAAAATCAATACTTAAATGGCTACTTTTAAATTCTTGTTGACCACGCCTGTAGCAGATGGAATTGTAAACCGTTTAAATAGTCTTTGCATACGAATGACAGCCTTACATGGAATAGAATGTAGATATATTTCAAATGGCTAAATCTCGATAACACAGCAGTGTCGATAAAACTAGCACAACGGAATTGGCCTAGAGATCACCCAGGCCATACTACAACTCGGTAATAAAGTTGAATTGGCCTAGAGATCACCCAGGTCATACTACAACTCGGTAATAAAGTTGAATTGGCCTAGAGATCACCCAGGTCATACTACTAGACGGTAATAAAGTTGAGAGATTCTGAGAGACAGTAGAGATATTACGCTGAATAATTATGAACACAATTCTGTCTGTTACAAAGCTGTCTTACTCGACACTCATTTTAAAGTCTGCAGTGTTTAACAATGACAGAGGTTCATTGGTTGTGAATCCGTTGCCATGCAACTGAGATGCGTTGCTATGGTAGGGAAATTCCTTTTTGTGTACAGATTATTACATACACTAGATCCTATACTCTATATCTTCATATGCCATCAAGTAATAATGGACAGAATATATTTAGCTTTTATTGGTTTTATTGGTTTTATTATCGATAGAAAATTGTTTCGTTTTTAAGTGAAATTTGCACAAATTGGTTTCTGTAAGTTTTTTTATGAATCGAATTTAATTACGATTTACGCCTCAGATCAATTTTGTTAGCTTTCAAATTCTAGTCAAATATTACTCCATGGTCTCTGTATGATTACTTAATCCATTATAAGTCACTATGTTACGTCATATACACTATATATACACTGCTATACCCATTCATTACAATATATATACATACATTCCTATATACTACTTATCCGATCTAGACATATATATATATATATACACATTATATACATTTACGAAATTAACAAATATTTTAAAGTCTTCATTTTTTAATCTACATTTAGGAATATTAATTATTTAAAAAAATGAAATTGAATTTTACACGATTTTCTTACCAATATTACTTACTTACCAATAACGTATAAACTGACATTTTTATTTATTTATAATTAGTCAGCTCTTTTACCTGCATTTTAATCAACTTATTCCAGTTTCGGACCGGCATGATTAGAGCATGAATGAAGACGACCTCTTAGCCCTATAATTCCTTCCCAACAGCCCGCTTGTTTCCTTCCACTTATATTTACTGACACCATTTTATTCCAAGAAAAAATAAACGAAAATTTATTGTACTATAGTTCTGCGTTTTCTTTTGTTAAGCTAATAAACTTCTAAGAGGACTTCTCTCTAACTTCAATTTCATTACTTCCTTCGCCAGTGATGACGTAATAATCATGACAATGCCATGTTTCCTATTCAATGCGTCCAACTGGAGCTAGGAAAGAGTTATGATGATATTAGTACAACACCTACAAGTACTAGTACAACAAAGCATTAGACTGAAGTGTATAGCATTGCGTAATATAATCGTGGTCTAATTTCTAAGCCAACCAATGAGAGGCTTAGCTAGAAGAGATTAGATCTTTCAAAATAAGACTATAGTTTGCACCCAAACTTTATTTTAGAATACTATATATATTCGTAAAAAAGTATTTGAGAAATAAAAAGGCACAATGAAATCAGAAAACGTTTATTATTTTCAAAAACACCCAAACTTTTGCCACACAGCAAGATGGGTTAATCACGGAAGCAATAAGTTACAAAAGATTATAATTTAAATACTAATATAGGTAGGTACATACTGTAGCCTCATAACCAGCAAACATACTAAAACACATCTGGCCAACCAAAGTCCAAGAATAGTTAAAACTAGACACTAACTTCGTACTGTAAGATATTACAGAACAAAGGAAATGTGAACAAATGATTCGGGATACAATTTAAGGACAAATGCGGGTTTAAATATGTGTTTATAATACGATTAATTTGTTACCGCGTTAAATTAATTTTTTTGAAATCAAATTTCATAGCACTCTGTTAGTTGTATTAATTATATCAATAAAGTAAACTTTGTAAGTGTGTCAATCGGTTATTGGCGTATGTTTTATAATTAAATTATTAACTTTTGTAACTAATTCATTCTGTGATTATCCCTTTTTGCCGTTTGGCGAAAGTTTTTTTTTCAATAATAAACGTTTTACAATTTTATTGTGATATAGAATTCTTTGTCTATATCGCACATTTTGACTTTTGACTTGTTATTACTCTTGAAATATGTTTTAAAAATATCAAAAAATCATTTTTAAAGCAATGATAATAAAATATTTTAGTATTTTATTGAATTGATCGTAAATTATTGATCATTATGCGTATAATCTGGCACATCTATAACAAAACCATTTTTGTCTGAGTCACCATTTGAAAACTATTTAGAATTCGGCAATAATTTTAATCTGCTTTAAAGCGCTGTCGAAATTCTACTTCTGAACCAAATTTGGTGTTTATAGCTGCAATAATTTCTGAGATAGAAAGATTCAAAAACACAGTATCTACTCTGAAAATGCCTCATATATAAGCCCCGACTAAATATTTATCCATTCGATATCTGCATTTATTAGCAATACTTTCGTCAGCTTTACCAAGCCAGTGTTTAAGAAATACATAACACTTCAAATTCTAGCTAATCGAAACATTTTCACTCGTAACATTATCAAGAACATAACAGTTAAGGGTATTCAGGTGATTTCGACGCTGAAAGTCGTATTTTGATAGCTACAACCTGGAGAACCAAAATTTGCTAAGTTTTAGGCGACTAGGACTGAATTCTCCTGAAAAGAGCTGTTTGTCTTATGTTACCAAGGCTAAGTCTCGGTAGGTGGACGTGTGGTTCAGTAGAATGTGGATTAGAGTCGTGATGGGAATTATAACACCATTGGCATTAATATAGTCTACTGGAACTAAAGTATTTCGAAAGTATTGGAAAATTGATGCGTCGATAATTTTCAAATAGTTATCAATTATTCAATACTAAATCTATTTCACAAAAATTGCACAATAGGCACGATTTACAAAGTCTTATTGACTTTATCCAATTTTTAGTCGATAATAATTACGGTTTTTGGTGTGACAATAGTGTACCCATAGATATAATCAACTATATAGATGGCATATCCAGTCAGAAGTCATCCGGACTGTTGAAAAGTTTTGCCATTTTGTGAAATTACTCACATTTATACTCAAATAGAGGATTTTATTGAACTGCCAACAACTTTGTATATAACGATTTAGTAAATGCCTCCTCGATACCTCAACTAATGGAGTAATCTAAACTTCTGTCACTCTTCTCGCAAATAAAGTTATACATTTATATTTCTCTCAAATCTGACTCTGATTTAGATATTGAGTTATTTCATGTACAATAATTTACAAAGTACATTGAAATAAAATATTTTCCTACATAAAATATTGACAGAAAAATTGGTTTCGATGTGTAATTCAATTTTTTTTTAATAATGATTAAAATTATGAGCAATCCCTTGCATTCGTATGTGTATTATATGTAATGGCCTCCAGCTGTACTACCAAATGAATATATTGCGTCCCCTTACACTGTATAGCACGAGTATCGATGGAGGATTTATGCTTAAAATACTCTTACCACACGCGGTGAACTAGGTTGCTTGATGCATGATGAAGAAGAATGTGATGAAACGTTATAATATAGCTGCGGGTTGATTATATAGCTGAAGTGCAGCCAGCCCATCGTGCTTGACATTTCACAACAAGATGTCAAGAGCGAAGACGATCCTAAACAAATATTGGTTCAGTCGACGACGCTCAAACTCATTAACGGTCTTGTTTGCACACATTTGTTAATAGAGGATGTTCACACAACGCGACTCCAAGTTATTATCTGTACTATAGAGGGGTATAAGCCGGGGCAATCGAATTCGTTGATCGGGCAAGCAAAGCTTCGATTCTTTGACAGGCGCGGATCAGGGAAGCATCAAGCAAGCAAGGAGTATGCCAATTTCTTCTGGTGCCGGAGGATGGCCCTCTGCCTACTACAATCCAGACGCTGCCCTCCCCAAGCTTGGAGCTGTTCATGTTGGAATGATCGAACAGGTTAGTGAAATCTTGGGATCTGTAAAAGCCGTAAGAATGAAATTTGACATGGCAACTAATTCGTAGCGATACCAGGCTAGTTTTTAAACTATAGATATTGTAAGAACGCCTCATTTTGTTATATTCTGCACCGCCTGCCCACTAGATGTTGGTCGTAGATGAGCTGGGTTGGTATTTCAAAGTGTCTCATGAACGGTAAAGAAAAAAAACCAACGCTATTAAAGTATTATAAATATTATATTTTACCTTTTGATTAACGGGAATGTTCCATATTATTAAGCAGTAATCATAAATCAAGATAAACTAAGTTGAAGGAATTAGATTGATGTCCATATAAATAAACTTTATTGTAACCATAACATTTAGAATTGGTAGCAACAGGCTTCCTGTAGATTGCAATAGACATACTCAGGCTTGGATTAAGAGATGGATTACAATGATTAATATGTAGATCTTCTTTAATAATTAACTTTATAGCTGAATTAGAATGATCAAATATATCAATTAATACATGAGCAAGAAGATCTGTGAGAATTGATGACTAAGTTAGAATCATATTTGTAGAATGATTCAATTACGATTCCAATGTTGCTCTTTAGGAATCGTTTACGCCAAAGGTTAGAATCATCGAGTATTGATAGATAGAGTTGCAACTCTTCTTGATTATTGATAACAGTTTCATACACTATTTTATTACTCTAAAGATTTAGTAAAATAATACTTTAAATAGAATATCTCTTAAATAGTAAATGTTTTATAAAAATGTTAGATACAAATGTAGCTAAATATATTTTATAGATTCGTGTGGACATGTAAAAATGTTAAAAGTCCCGATAATTAATCTAAATTAAAAAATAATAATACTACAACTTATTACCCCATTTATGTAAACTTCATTCAAATACAACGATTTTCTATCAACAAAAATGTACAACGCGATGCATATGAAATCAACAACAGTCAAAACTCTATGTTTAACTACTCTATAGTTAGAATCATTCGGCGTTCCAATAGAAATGAAATAGGTCACGTATTTGATTCCTGACATGCCTCTGCCAGTGTCCAAGTCAAAACGCAATAATAAATTTGAATTTACATATAAATAAAATGGTTAGTTTGAGTTTTAAAGAAAGCTATTTGCATAAATAATACATATATTTACTTTCTCCGTTTATATAATGTATTTACCGATTCGTTTAAAATATTAAGCTTTTATCTATCGATTCGTTTAAAATATTTAGCTTATATCTATCGATTCGTTTAAAATATTTAGCTTTTATCTACCGATTCGTTTAAAATATTTAGCTTATATCTATCGATTCGTTTAAAATATTTAGCTTATATCTATTGGTTCGTTTAAAATATTTAGCTTATATCTATCGATTCGTTTAAAATATTTAGCTTATATATATTGATTCGTTTAAAATATTAAGCTTATATCTATCGATTCGTTTAAAATATTTAGCTTATATCTATCTATTTGTTTTAATGTTCCATCTTAAATTTTTAGACCAACAAACGAATCTTTCATTCCAAAAGTGATTTCTAACAGAAAGAACATTCCTAATGATTCCACTTCAGAAAAGTATTCATGACACAAAATCTTAGTGAATAAATACCGTTTCGTTTTACAATACACCGACACACCCTGATCACAGAATAAGTAAATTAGAGTCAACATTAAAACCAATTTCTAGTTTAAATTTGATATTAGTGACGCTGCGAATTGAGAAAATTACGAAAATCATTGCTTTCTGATGGTCTCGATCAACATTTTGTTAATTATTGTCAAAATCAATGTTCAAATCAAAGCACGTAAATATCGATATGAAAAAGTATGACTAAATGGATATTTAATTGATAAAATTGATGCTGTACTATTTTAGACAGTATTTCAAATTTATTTAATTATTCAGAACGCTAGTTTGTCAGTATCCATGTTGTAAACATACATCTTCTGATCACATCGCAACCCTCACAGCCGATGTACCGCGAATATGAAGTGGAAGAATCACCAAGACCGCCCCAAAGACAGCAGCACTACAATCAACCTCCAAGAAGGACTCATCAAAACACTCAAAACTGCTGCAGCCGAGTTTGTGACAAGTCAACAACTGCTGTAAGTACTCCTCTCCTCTCCTCTCCTCTCCTCTCCTCAGTTTTCTCCTGATCCAGTAAGTCGGTACGTTGGATCTTCTGACAGTGTCACTCAACGCGGTTGTTGTGTAGTCGTTATAGCTTTATTCACTCTTGCGGCTCTTGGTGCTGCCATTTACGGCTTATTCTACGCTGGAGGATGTAAGTCTGTATTTTATAAACACCAGTTGTGTGCAATGCCATCCTATAATAACCTCTCTTCTCCTTCTCTAAAGTAATCAACAACCTTGTGAGTTCGGCTCTGTTTTCAAGAACTGGACCGGGTCAAAGGGCTGACGACCTCATCTGGATAAAGAGCGGACAGCTTTGCCAGGATATAATAACCGTCACATGGCCCGTTCTTTGCTCCCGTACGAAAGCCCCAACTTACCAGCAGATATTCCCTGTCTCAAGGGCAAACGGAATACAACAATGCCACCTTGGACTGCTGTCTCTCTTCTCTCTCGGTGTTTTTAGCGTTCTCACTGGCATCCTAGACAACCTTTAACGAACTGACCATTTTGTTTTGTTTTAACTGTTTCTCTTATTGCAACATTTTATCTACGTTTTCCGTGTTTTCCCCGTATTGCACGTGTATTGCTCGAGCTTTTTTATCTTTAGAATAATTGTGCAAAGAAGGACTCTCATGAGCCTCATCGTACGAGAGAAAAACTATTATATCTCCCAATTATGAGGATATTTTTACTTCAATAATTGACTATATGTAATTGATACTATTGTCAAGTTGCTTAAATCTTCGCATCCGATATATTTGTATAATATATTAGTCATTCCATTTAGTCATATATTTCTAGACAAACCATAATATCTACTTCCAATTTATATCTACCAATCAGATTCTAGTTATATTCAATACTTATTCTACTTTTATGCCTATTTTAAATCTATTTTTTTGTTTCCAATAAAGCAAAATTTAATGAATCATCATTTTTTGTCCACAAAAAAGAATAAAGATGTAAGCGTACCAACTCAGCACTGACTAACATATTACTTTAAACTTGTTAAACTAACAGATTATCATTATAAATATGTATATATAAGTATATTATATAAGTAGGTAAATTGTTTAAAATATATAATAATTACTTATTTTTTCAAACGTTTATATTCAACGATGCAGATTAAGTTTTTCCCTAAAAATTTCTAAATCAAATTAATTAATCAATATAAAGAGCTAAATTGAGGGTCTAAACAACTATGAATGAAAATATTGCAAATTTGCAATTGTGATGAACTTGCATAATTTTACAAATTAAATATATGTTGTCTCATTTGCATATTATTATTGATTTCATCATAACAATCTGTAAAACGGAATATAAAATCACTTTAGACTCTTTTTATGCAATTTAAATGGTGTAATTGTGGCAGCCCTAGAGATCGAAATCTTTTATCTAAGCATAATCATGAAATGAAGATCATTTTAAATGTTATCTATTAAGAACAATTATTTATTGGAGTATATATAATAAATATATGGGCAATCTTTTTACTATCGTAATTTAGGTTTTGAATATAATTTCAATTTTTGATCACAATCGTACTGCTTCAAATAGTTGCGCATATAGAAAACTGATTATGGATATAAATATACTTTAAATTTATCCTATAGGTGAACTCCCATTGGGAATTCAGCTTTGTGCCACTCCTATTGGGAGTTCCGCTTTGTGCCACTCCTATTGGGAATTCCGCTTTGTGCCACTGCTATTGGGAATTCCGCTTTGTGCCACTCCTATTGGGAATTGCGCTTTGTGCCACTCCCATTGGGAATTCCGCTTTGTGCCACTCCTATTGGGAATTCCGCTTTGTGCCACTCCCATTGGGAATTCCGCTTTGTGCCACTCCTATTGCGAATTCCGCTTTGTGCCACTCCTATATTGGGAATTCCGCTTTTTGCCGCTTTCGATTTTAAAATGGATAACATTAAAAAAGCGATATGGCGAAAACATGTTCATTTATATCATTAGAGTATCTTTTTTCGTTATAATTGTAATGACTAACACGATATAGAATAATACTTTATAGGGGTTAATTCTGCCAACTTGATTAATTGAGTATTTTTACAAAATTGTCCAAAATTCTTACATTTGATAATAATTAATTTTGTTTTTTCATTTGGGATATATAACTATGGTGCTTTCCTACATAACTTATAATTTGTACAGGCTGACATTATTATTGTCTATGTTATATATATACATAAAATGCAGGAAAATTCTAGATAATTGTTTACAAAAATAGTAATATATTTCTATCTATGTATTTTACCCAGGAGATGGATCGAGGGTTAAAATGGTGAACTTCATAATAGGCTAGATATTTGAAACTTGTTTCTGACAATATATATTCTACTGGAAAAATTAGTTCTAAATATACATTTTTTAAGAAGAATAGACAAATTTTAAAAACTTTTTTCGGTAATTAAATTTATTTTTATTGAACTTTGGGAATTAATATATAAATTAGGTAATGTTTGAATTAGAGTTTCATTGATTTTGAGAGATATATACCTACATTTAAAAATTATATTTCTCTCATTTTTTTACAAATGGGGTATTGTTAGTGTTAGGTATATTATATAGGTTGTGTGACCAACCATGAATGAATAGTTGTAATACCCGGTATGTATAAATTCTCAAATGACTTTGTAAAGGATGATGGTTGTTTGGGTAACATTTAAAAATATAAATAATTTTTTAATCTAAAGTAAATTATTGATTTTCCAAAGGATACCTACATATTATGTACTTGTTTTACAATTGACCTCATTTTCAATAGACCACTCCTAATGCTTTGGTTTTACTCCTTAGTTTTTTAGAGGGAATCGTGTTGCTGGGAATCGTGTAGAGGGAATCGTGTAGTCGATGCTGGGTTACTCGGCTGCATGCTTTAATTTAGAGAGCTTGATTTATATTAAAGTTATGTACCTAAATCAAAATGTGCCCAAATAGTATTTTAATTAGATTTTCGTATTTTGTTACAGCTTATTATTGAATAACGATACTCATATAATAGCATAGGATAATACTTTGAATTCAAATTTCTATTGAATATTTTCCATAAGTATATGAAATAAAATAATTGTAATAACTGAAACGATATTTTAAAATGTGTAATATATAGTTATACGTTACTATTTTATAGTCATGTAATATTTGTGAAAGGTATGACATAGAGATACGATGAAATAGATTATTGTGTATTTCATGGTGAACAAGGTAATCCATGTAATTTGAAATTTAAAGGGCATTGGCAATTTTTTCAAATTTTACAAGGCATAATTTCTTACTGTTCTATTTATAGATTAGATTTCGCACTGTACAGACTGGTCAAGAATTCCCTGTGACTTTGGATCGATAAGTGTTTGTTTGCTTAATTTTCGTTTGTAATGATTAATGATGCTTTTAAACGTTATTTTACACCATTTATTTACACTTTACAGTTATTTACACTATTTTAAATAAACAGTATTTAGCAACTTACATACAATATTATATTCATTTTTGTTATTTTAGATGGCTGATTAAAGTCGTTATACAATAGAATACCTACCTTATATTGGTTGCGGTTTTGTATCACGAGTCAGATCAATCTGTTTCTGCAGTCAGTTAAAGCAAAGTTGCGGCAGAAGTTTGATGACAAACCATCAGACGCAAGAGTCATAAAAGGATGGTCAGACAAATTGTCTACGTCGGGGTCTATTTTGAATAAATTGCACACAGGACAGTTTATAATGAACGAGACGACAATGCTGATATGGTGAGGACCTCTATTGAAGCAGATTCCAGCAAGAGAACTAGGCAAAGGTCTGATGAATTGAACATTCTACGAACGACAATGATGAAGGTTATGAAAGATTTGGGATACAGAAGTTAGAAAGCAACAAAAGTGCAATTCTTATCTCCAGAGGACCACGAGATGCGTGCTGCTTGCTGTCATGAAATTTTGGCCAAATATGACAATGTGCGATGACGAGATCATATTTTTTTCTCCGATGAGTGTACGGTGTATTCCGAAGGCAAAGGCTATAAGCAGACTGGCATGTGGAACAAGGCTAACCCATATTTGTATGAGCAAGTGAGACAAAATCCGCCAGAAGTGATGATCTAGGCAGCCATGTCTGCTCAACATCTGATATGACCCTTTTGCATTGATGGCAGTGTGACAACTGATTACTATATTCATATGCTACAGACTGAATTTATTCCTACTTTAGAAGTAAAAAATATTTTTTGGGCCTCTTATTTCCAGCAGAATGGTGCGCCGGCACATATTGCCATCGCAACAAGGCAATTCCTGAATGCTAGCTTTCTGGATCGATAGATTGGCAAGAATGGCCTGTTCCATGGCCATCGCGCAGCCCGGATCTGATCTCATGTGATAACACGCTCTGGGAAATGCTCAAGCCAAAAATTGTAGCAGCATTCAAAGTGATACTAAAAGATGTTATTCAGGGATTTCCCTTTGACTCCATTAATGCTCATAAACGATTGTACTTTTCGAAGACTACGATTATACATCACTCACGATGGTTTACAAGTTGACCCTTACGACAGATAATAGCATATTACGTTATTTTGCTGTTTATGACTTATTCTTCAGTGTTAAATAAAGTATTTTTGAAAGTCGTAGGGAATTCTTGACCACTCTGTACTTTCGGTACTTTTTAAAATATGCAGGACGCTAATATTTTAGCGTTTATCTTGTTCCTTTAATTTATCGTCTCTATAGTATTCACTAGGACCGCTCATAAATAATGATAATTAAAAATGTTGATAGCGCAAAATACATCATAATTCTAACATTATATATTTAAATAGTTGTTTCTATCGCTCATAAACTATTTAATGCACAAATTTTAATATCCTTCGCACATGAATTTTTGGTTTTTATTATTTGTTTGCATATTTCACAAATCCAGTGAACTTTACTAATGGTACAGTTACTAATGGTACAGTCATTTTTTAATAAAGATTGTTTATATTTTAATTATTTTTTGTATTAAACTTGGTTATCATTAATAATTGATAACTTTTGAAATTGTGTGCAGCTGTTACTGACTCAGTCTCAGACTGTTATAAAATAGTGTAAAATAGTACATTTATTACTATACTATAGTATAGTATATACTGTTTGTCATTATTAATATGAAACATTACATTTATAAGATAATATTAATTTTATATTATATTTACTGAATCTGAAGTTTGAAGCACTAGTCTACTTTTAGTGATGGTTGTCACTATGCACTATGTTGCAAGAATCTTGGTAGGTTAAGAAAATTGTTTTTTCCAATGTACCAAGAGTGGATTTTTTTTTAGAATAAACAAAGGATAGTGAGATGCTTGAAAATCGTGGTGTGGTTGCAGCCACCAGTTTTTAGTGGTGTATAACTATAGCGGTTATACTTGTTATTGTTAATACATTCATTTTTGTTTTTTTGACATTTCATCTAAATACCACTACCAGCATTTGAGACTCTTGGCACATAACAATTTTCTCTAGGTGCTGAGACTTGCAACTTATAAATTACATTTAGTGATGCAGTTAGTGCTAGTTTGAATTACAATACTAACTTGCCCATGGCCTTGCTTAGGCTTGAATAATTCTATTTATCAGTATCACAGTATCATTATCAGGCAGTGTGCAATTAATATTTTGTTTACCAGGATTTTTGCCAGAAAAAACTGTACTTAGTTGGTCAGTATATAAAATATGGAGTATATGAGAACATGAAGTACATGAATACTTGGTAAAAAATTCTTACTGAATGGTGACTTGCAGGTTCTAGCCTTCATAATTCAAAAATGACAGTTTAATCAAGTACTTAACACTTTTTTTAAAAAGCAATATTTTCAAGATCTTTGGTGTGCAAAAGCAAAATTCAGGTGTGATTAGCATACAGGAGCCTTAAAAAAGGTATGATAGGCATAGTAAAGCCTTAGTAAATGTGCCTAAAAGTTCTATTTTTAAAAATATTATTTGAGCATGAGAAAAAACTTAATTTGTTAAAAATGTGCACTTTATTATTGTATACTTTATTATTTAAACAAATTATATATATTTACAGTTACAGAATGTTTAATTATTAATAATTAGTATTTATGAAAATTAGATATATATGCTATTATGAATAATAAAATATTGAATGTTTATAAAATATATTGGTACATGTATTTCCTAGGAGAAAAAAGAGAGAAATAATTAATTTAATAATCATAATACACTAAGAACATGTATAGGTAATATATTTAAAACATTTATAAACATAATAGGTAGTATAATGTAGAGAAAAGTAAAAATAATATACTAAAAGTCTAATTATTTATAATTAATTTTTAACAAAATGAGATACATGTTCTATTATGAATAATAAAATACTTAATATTTATAAAATATATGGATACATATATTTCCTAGGGGAATAAGAAGAAAAAGGGAAATGATTAATTTAATAATCATAATACACTAGGAACATGTATAATATATATCAAATGTTTATAAACATATGTAAAGAAAAGTTACCAAAGATTGCTAAATACTAAAATTATTTAGAAGTATCTTATAAAAGAAATAGCATCTAATAGGTGGAGAAGAAAGAGGATCTATTACTTTACTGACATTACAGGGTGTCCAGTTCTTAAAAAATCATGGAAAAGTCACAAAAAATAATCTCTTGAAAAATCATGGAAAAATCCTGGAATTCAGTCAGCTATCATGGAAAATATTTTATAAGTTTAGTAAAAAAATGATATCTCTATTAGCTGTATTCTTGGCTTTCTTGGCTGATTTATAGGCTATGTCATGTCATTAGGTAGGTGCTAAGCACACTACATGCAGGGAATTAGGTGCCCCTGGCATGCTGAGTTGTCATTAGGTAGGTGCTAAGCACAACCACTATCCATTAACATGTGACACTTGCCAAATTTAGCCAAAAGGATGACCAACTGGATGTTTTCTTGATGAACTGTTGTGAGACATACATGGCTGGACAAGAGCTGCAAAAATTTATTTCAATTGTGTTGTGCCTCAGTCATGGCAAAACAATGGTAGAGCGGGCTTCAGCTACAATAAATATTTTTTAGTTGAAAATATGAAAGACCAATCTCTGATTGGACAATGAGTAAGTAATCCACAACTATTTGGCAGTCCATTGTGAATCAGACCCAACTTTGTGTATGATCACCAAAGAGCTTAGTACATCAGCAAGAAATGCACAGTCAGTACCAAGCTGCTTTGGCTGAAATGAAAGCTTTTTCTTCCACTGACAAGAAAAATGAAGAAGACAAGCAGCAGAAATCGGAAGCACTCCTTGAGATGGAAGAGTGAAAAAGGAAGCTATCTCTGCAGCTACAAAATATTCACTTTGACATATGTTCAGCTAAGAGAAAGTGTTAGATGTGTTCAAACTCCCTTTCATTTTACAACCCATTGCATTACTTAAAAGCACTGTATTCTATGTAGACAATTGCGTATAATTTAGTCACATATTTTTATGATGTGTGTTAAAAATTGATTTTGAAATATTGTCAGCTAAAAAATGTTTTAAGACTCACTTTTTTCTAAAAAATAAATCTGAAATTTTCAATAAATATCTTAATTTTGCCTTAAATTATCATGGAAAAATTATTTCCTATAATGCTGGACACCCTGCATTATACTGACAGTTAAGAAGAATGGGATGGTAATGTTTCTTTAAATTATGATCTTTGTCTCCTTCACAAAAGAGTTTAGTGATGGCTTGTATGGTGCAGGGACACTGGATAGGCATTGGTAGACACCAATCAACAATTGCACAATGAACTAAAGTGTCATTCAGTTGTCCCCCTGCTTTGAGATGACCTTTACTACAGCATAAAATGACTCAACTACAGCCTCACATCCTGACATTCAATACACAACATCTATCACCATACTGCACTCTTTCCCAAGAATTGAATAGAGTTCTTCATTGGTATAGATTGAGGAGAAGATAGCAGACTCATCTAATCTGCACTCAATTTCTTCACCACCACAAAGAAGAAGGTAAGATGGCTAAGTCTCTGAAGACTGATTTTATACAGAAAAAATCGACTTGCCTCATTTCATAAACAAAAGTAAAATATTAAATCAACTAATATTATTGCAGTTGGAAATATATGTAGTACAATATGTTAAGTTTCAAAATTATGTTTATGCTACTGTTTCCAGTACACCCCCTAATTAACTTAGACTACATCTTAACTATTTAAGTTATCTTTCACGTAAACAATTACTTTATGCATCTCAAAATTGTTTATAAAAACAGAACACTGACGACATGTATAGTATATAAAAACAAGTAAATTGAATATATACATACTGCTGTATTCTACAAAATCAACAATTATTAAAAAAATGCATAAGGAAATATTCAACGAAATGTTACACCATATCTTACAGCATTCAAATATATAATATGTAACATTTTTAAACTTGTGTTATGTGGTAATAACAGTTTAAAATGTAAAAATGTAATGTTCACCATATAATAGTTCTACAAAATTCAGCAGAAGCATATAAGCAACAACATACAAAAACGTAGTGTATGAGTAAAAAAGTGTTTCTTTTCAAATATATAATATGTTACATTTTAAAACTTGTGTTATGTGGTAATAACAGTTTAAAATGTAAAAGTGTAATGTTCACCATATAATTGTACAAAATTCAGCAGAAGCATATAAGCAACAACATACAAAAACGTAGCGTATGAGTAAAAAATGTTTGTTTTCAAATTAATGAAAAAG
>JAYRBW010079628.1:0-23931 GCA_036023295.1 Invenusta paracnida | reverse complement strand
ATATAATTTCCTTTAAACAACGTCTAATTTTTGTGAAAACTTCCAAATTTACAATTATGGCATACTACATATTATTTCTAGTCATTTTAAATAATATAACTGCTTTAAAAGCATAAAATTTCATATTTACTTCTCGAGGCTGCCTCGCCTGTTGGTATAGCCTCGACACGAAGGTGAAATGCGTGACATTTGCCTCGACTAGTGGTCAATTCACCGACACCCGTATATACATATATACATTTGTTGAAGTTAACTTTTAGTATAGTAACAAAAAAAGATAACTACTGGTTTACAAGACAAAAAATGCAACACAATATTTATATTTTGACACAAATATTTCTCCTATTTTAACATAGATATGAGGATTTTATTAGAACTAAATTTTAAACAAATTATATAATATGTATGTAATCCATATATGACTTAGTTGATATAAACTTAAATGACTTTCATTCTACTCACTTCGATGACATTTAAAAAAATTATTTACACAAATGTGTTAGGCTAAATATTTGTAATGTAAATACACAACAGGAGATGAAGCCATACATTTATATAACATGCTAATAGAAAACAAAGTCAGTGATATCTTACTCAAGCAATTATAATACTCGATCTCCAGGCTCCACGGTCCCTGAATATCCCATGAGACAAAGCCACGTATCATGATTAGACCTTTTGGTGGAACTTTTTCATCCGGCCTGTCTACAAACAATGTTCATATAAAGCCCATTATAAGAGAAACATATGACTAATCACACAGTTTATTTTTAAAATAAATGTTTCATAGATAGTTCATTTATATGGGTAGTTAATTAATATATGTGTAATTTGAGTGATTTTATATTTTATACACTTTTACCCGAATATTTTTGCAAAAACTTTTGTCCTATACTAATTTTTTTTACATTAGAACTGCTTAAAATGTTTACATATTTATGAGTAAGATTTTATAATAACATTACATTCAAACTTACATCTCCTAACAAATAAAAAATAAATGTTTTTAGGAATAAGGCCTTACATTTAAAGCAAGCAATGTATTTTCAGTTGATGTTTTATTAAGTATGCTGTTTATGAATACAGACAACGTAAATGTTTATTAATATTGAAATGTATTGATATATTCAATGCTACTTTATAAATATCGAAAATAGAACATTTATAAAATTAAAATAATTTACAATGCGATGCGTATAAAATCTGTTGTGAAACTGCTTCTTTTATATATATTAATATAATTAAGTTCAACGAGGTTACTGTGTCCGCAGTTCAGTATCACTTGTCTCAGTTTTATCATTAATAAAATAGTTGAAATACTGAAATATTTGTCACATAAATTATAATTTATAATAAAGGTAATAATAAATAATATATACTGACAAATAAATGAATTAGTGAACTAAACCGTTGTGAGCATGTCATGTGCGACAGATATGTGAATATAAAGCGACGGATAAACTCACACATTTTGTCCTTAATAAATATAGTTGAATGATAAGTTCCATTGAGATAGTTAACATTGATTTCAAACAGTTTGTATAGCTTGTTGGTTGAATTCCAGATAATTGGTTGGCCACACTTTTCTTCTTTTAATGAAATATTGAGAGCTGAAGAATTTACAAAATTATTACAAAATTTGTATAAAATTTGTGCATTCACGTAGACAGATGAGTTTTAGAAAAAAACAAAAAGAAAGGGAAAAGCTTTATTAAATTGAATATACTTTGGCTTAACAGATATTTTGTCATTATAAGGCCAAGGAGCACCTACCATGACATCGCCTTGGTCGTAATTTTATCCAGTTGGACAACGAAATTCCTATGTTTGAGGTATCCAAAATTCCAATTATCCGAACTTTAAGGTCGTCATTTTCTATATATTGGAAGTTATCTGATGTGGCAAATGCAGAAATAAGATTTTACAGGACAACTAGTTCTTTAATTTATCATTTTTATGCCATAACATTTTTAACATCATAGTACTTAAAAGATTAATGATTTAAGTAAAATAGAATTGCTACTTCAAAATATTTAAAATAATTATTTAATAGTCATCATTTTAAAATCGTTTTGCGTGATACATTTGTATTTAACAGACATTCAAAATATAAAAAGAATTAGGATTATTTATTTATTTATGTTCAAATTGTTATTTAGGTGATTTCCTTCAAAACTGTTATAATTAAAATAACTTTTGCAACAATTTTTTCTATAAAAAACTTTGATAAAAAATCAATTCATAATAGCCTAAAAAAAAAATATTAATATAGCTAATGTACAAATTTTCAATGCTCAAATCAGCGCAAATAATATTTTTGGGAACCCGATATTTCTAGATATTAATCGGATTAAATGGAATACCTATACCTGAATTGAAAATAGCATATTACATGTATATGTATAGGTATATCTCCTTAAAGATTTAGCCTTTAATAAATAGTTTACTATATCTTATGATGCTATTGATTTTAGTATTGTTGAATAAATATTGACTTATTAGAATAGATGAACATAAGCCAGTTTCTTCAGTTTAAATTATCCTTCATACCAAACTTGATCATAGTTATCTGTTTTGTAATGGTTTATGTTTAGTGTATACTCACAGTACGTGGTTTCCAGCGGCAATATTGGCAAAAACTCGAGACTTTTTTTCTTCTGTAATTTGAAGAGTTTAAATGATTCTCTCGAAAGTTGATCAATTTCCATTTGATTCCAATTCCAGTCCACTCTTCGAACACATGGATTAGTAAAGTTTTCCCGAAACGCATCGAACACTGAAACAGAATGAACACATAACTAAAAGTAACAATGATTTGAAACAATATTTAACAATAACTAGGTTGACATTTGTTCATATTTTAATTTTCTATTTGATGTATGACTTATGACATCACTTTCTAATGAGTAGATTTCAGTATATCGAGAAACTAATATGTTGTTTCAAATCTAAATTTTTTATTGAATTTTCGTGATATGTAATTTTTTCTGAAAAGGTGTAACAATAATACATTTTAATCTTTTTGTCCGATATATATATTTATATGAAATGTTTGTGCGATTAAACAGTCAATGATAAAATTAAGAAACGATTAATAAAACTAGTGGAAGAAACGCTGCATTAATATTCGATAAAATAAAATAAATGACGCCCTCGAAAAGGCGCTACTTTGATTAAACGCCGCCTTTGTATTACGCCGATTGGCTGTATTTATATAAACGCTTTCTTTGTATAAACTCCGCCTTTATATTACGCCATTTTTGCATAAACGCCACTTTTGTATAAACGCCGCCTTTATATAAACATTTTCTTCGTATAAACTCCGCCCTTATATTACGCCACTTTTGCATAAACGCCCCTTTTGCATAAATACTGCACCATAAACATATTATATAGTGTAGTAAACGCCGTCTTTGTATAAGCGCCGCCATTGTTTAAACGCTGTCTTTGTATAAACGCCGTCTTTGTATAAACACCGTCTTTGTATAAACGCTGCACCATAAAAATATGTAGTGTAAAGTGTAATAAACACCGTAGCCGTTTAATCAGATAACTATAATAGGAACTCAGTATACTGAGCCAAGCCACTAGAAGCGATTTTGTTATTTCGACACTTACAGACTTTATTGATAAACTACACTAAATCATTGTTAGTCGCATAATTTGTGATAAACCTACATTCCATATTCATATTTGTAATTTTGTGTTAGTTCAAAATAACATTAATTTGTTATTTTTGGTGGAATTGTCTCTATAAAATTCTCCTATAAGTCTCTATAAGTTGGTGCTTTCTTCATAGTTATCCCCCAAAATGTGTATTGTTGTCCACAGCCTTCATCACCCATTGGTCACGGATCTAGTGTTACATATAGACTCTTGTTTCTATGTTGCTTCCTTTATGGAACCGTTGGTACTATTTATGAGGTATTACTTACTGAAACGAACGACACGTGTTTATATGGCGCTTATAGTTTTTAAGGATGGAGAAGATTGTAATACTTATTCTTTGTCATATAATATTGAGATAATTTAGGAGATTAGATTTAGGTTTAGGTGCGTATTAAAAAATGTTTCTCATATAAAATGAAATTATCATTTTCTAAAAAGCATGCTTTTGTTGAATTTTATACTCTTTTAATAATTTTTAATATTTTAACCATTTTGAATGGTGTTAGTTATTTGTTTATTATATTTTAAATACATCGAATTTCTTTAATTATCAAAATAATACATAGACAGTAAACACATATTTGTAATATTTTTCAACCACTGAATGCAACTAGAAACAGCAGACAGCGTAAAAATAATTCCCAAGATTTCTAGATGATTAAACATTCTCTCACTTGGGCATCGCTTATGCTGCAATTTGAATTGTTGTGTAAATCGAGCAGGTTCATCTGTCATGAATTCCAACTGATCCGTTGTTCCAACATATGTAACAATGAGATCCTCCGGTTCTGTGTTGTTGAAGATATCTGAAAGAAATTGAAAAGATAACGAGGCTACTCCTGTAATTATAGAAATGTGATCTATTATATAAATATAGCAAATATTTTTTGGCAAATGTTCACGAAATATACTATTACATATCTTCATTTAACTACAAAAACTCTACTATCCCACCTCCGATATGGATTCTCAAGAAAGCCCGGAAGGAGTAGAGTTAACACCCTTCTCTTACTTTTGATAAAAATAGTATATAGCTATTAAGGTTGGAAAGATTTATAAACTTAAATTACTTTTATAACATTATAGATTTATAAAAAAAATTGCAAAAATAATATTACTTAAATAAATTATATATGAAATTTAAGCTTTACATATTATTAATTCATGCATATGTTCGTATATAACTATATGGCCCAACTGGTATCCTTGAACATATATTCCTTTAAATAACCAATAGTTGTATGTAATATAAACCATGGCATCATTCGATCAATGTAAATGTACAACAGAAATTTAACTTTAATCTACTAGAAATGATTTTAACTGCACTATACTATCAAACATTTTGTAAAATTGTAAATTGTTTTTTATTTAAAAAATAACAATAAGGACTACAGATGTAGAAAGTTTCCAGATATTTAAATAAATCGTTACAGCCTAAAGGTAAAGAAACATGTAAACCAAAAGAAATGTATGTTATTCAGTACGATCACAAATTTATGAGCCATGTTTAATTTTGATCAGTGCTCATTTTGAAATACAATTATAAAACAATTCTTACGTTTACACATGTTCATTACCACTGGAATGGTGTAAAATTGACCCAACAGAAACTTACTTTTAATTTTAGTTTTAGTACAAAATGATTATTGAAATGTATATAATTATTAGAAAAGATTCCTAACTTATATAAAGGATTTCATGAAGGTAGATAAGAATTTTAGCTCACACTGAAAATCAATAGTGCTTTGTGTGTCGTATATCGATCCATTTTCGTAGGCGAAAGTTAAAGTGCTGTGTGTAATAGACGTCTCGATCCAAAATAGTCCCCGGAAGCAAAATTTATCGTAATATTGATGAATCTGAATATCTGATTGCAATATATATATATAAAGTTTAATATTATTCAAGAAAATAAAAACAAAAGAGTACATGGAAATTTCATTTTGTAGAAATGTGAAATGCCAAATGACTCATTTTCATTGATCAATCCATTATTTAATTATTACTTATTATTTATTGAGCTAGTGCAAGCGTCGTGTGCCACACAGGAGAGGCCTATTTGACAATACACCTAACCATCGCATCGTTTGGTATAATTCTACCAGGTCGAGTGTTGACACCCCAGATCTTTTCATTACACGGATGAGGTAGACACATTTACTTGCTTTATCTACTATGTAGGTACTCCATGTGGTCAGCCCATGTCAACTTATTGTTGATGTAAATATTAAGCAACTTTGCGGTGTTCGTTGGACTGATGGATACATCATGCATTTTAATAGGAGGCCAGTAAGGAACATCTCATTCGAAAGATATTGGGAGTACTTGAGTTTTTGTTTCGTTGAGCTTCAAATTGTTGATCTTCGTCCATTGTGAGGTGGAGTCATTTCTTTCTACATATAGTTGACAGATTGGGATTCTGTATTACTTCAACGATGGTGCAGTCGTCAACATACTTCAGGTCGACGTTAAGGTCGTTGATCATAGTCAGAAAGGACCGGGTACTATCAGTTTTGGTTCACTGGGGGACAACCGCGTGAATTTTCTTCTAGGATAAAGAGGATCCTCCATTTGAGGCCCTTTGATATTGTTTTTGCCAGGAAATTTACAGTCCATCTAGACAGGAAAGAAGGTGATTCGAGAAGGTTTATAGCCTATAGCATTTGTATGAGAATTCTAATATTTACACTATGAAACCTATTTGAGAAATCAAAGAGCATGATTCGGGCGGAGTCACCTTTGTCAGTAGCTTTTAACAAGAATGCACCAAGGCTACTAGTGCGTGGGTAGTTGAACTTGATTTTACAGCTCCGAATTATCGTTTATCAAGGTTTCTCCCAATGAAGAACAGCAGATATTTTGTGAGTAAGAATTCACCAACTTAATTTACAATGACGTAGGTCAGCGTGATAAATTTTAAGTCGGATTGTATGTTAACAGATTGTGATTTCTTAGGAATTGGGACGATATCTCCTGAGAGCTAGAGTATTGACCAGGCACTTTCGCCTAGAGTGATGATGAGATGATACAATCGACAGGAGTTGCTAGAAAGTCAGCCCTATCACGAAGGATCAAACTGGGAACACTGCCAGGTCCTGTGGCTTTGGTTACATTAGAAATCAAGATACCGTTTAACTTCTTCTACAGAGAGAATAAATTCATCGGGAACTAAGATTGAGGATGTAGGGGGAATGTACTCAGGAAGAGCGTACGCCACAGATTGGTAGAACGTATTAGCTTCTCGATGAACTTGTCCATATCTCCATTATAGGCCTTCATAATAAGTGGCGCTAATTGGTCTCTTTTATTATCGGTTCCAATCAATTTCATTCTCGGTTCCAATCAATTTCATCCTCGGTTCCCAATCAATCAAACAGTCGAAAGGTTTGGAGTGCTTCATGTTTTCCATATTGTTATTGAAATAGTTCATTCTGAGGCATTTACTCATGTGATTCGTTTTGTTACAATAATTGTTGAAGAGTGTTTTTTAGTTTGAATGCCAGAAATATTGGCCTTTCTTTATGAGTTGTAGGAAAGTGTCGATGATCCATGACTTCGTATTAGAGGGAAGTCAAGAGGTCTTCAGAGGAGTGTAGGTGTCGATGATCCATGACTTCGTATTAGAGGGAAGTCAAGAGGTCTTCAGAGGAGTGTAGGTGTCGATGAGAGAAGGACGGCTTCGATGGAGAATGTTATATTTTACTTCTGTAGATTCATTATGGTACAGACCAGTCCAGTCTGATTTCGCAAGAATAAAATTATTGTTCGTTGATGATTGATTTCTTTTCAACACGGTTTTGGGTCTGGGTCTTCCAAGTGGATAGCTATATGATGCAGAACCAACAGGTGCGATAACCTTGGAGGAGTAGATGGAATGCAAGCTAGTTATAATATAATCCAATGTAACATCACGACGAGTAGGCTTCTGGACAATCTGTTTGAATGTCTGGTACTGGCATGTTCTCAGCTTTGCCCGGAATCGACTGAAATCTCCAGAAATAATAACTCCGACACGAGGGTGTGCTACAAGAATTCTATCAGGGATAGTTGTTAAGTAGGGTGAAAGATAAATGTTACATGCTCCGGGATGGTGGTAGATACTGCAGATCGCAAGAGGAGAGGTCCCTCTTGGAAGACGGGGAGGATGAGCTGTTATCCATAGTGTTTTGATTTTGGGGACTCCCAATATTTTCTGTGACTAAACGGAAAGGACTTGTCGATATAGAAGCAGGTTCCACCTCCATTTCTATCAATGCGATCTCTTCTGACCAAGATGAATTTGTCAAGCGTCAAAGAGGCATCTGAAACTTGGTCAGATAGCCACGTATCACTAAGAGTGATTAGTGCAGTGTTGAAGAGTTCAGACAAGCTTTCAAATTGTTCATTTTTGTGGCATGACTTCTAATGTTGGCACGCACTCAACAGTTTTGGTAACCGGTAGTCCTCTAGTTGAATGTTGATCAGATTTGAAGAGGTGCTGGTTGTAGCACAGGAAAGAGATTGGATTGGTATTTGGATACTGTCATATTTAGTGCGAAGAGAGCGGGAACTTACTTGGGTTGGGTGAAGGGAGCGAATAGCGTCATAATTTTCAATGTACTTTATTCTTGAGAGACACAGGGATCAAAGGGATGTCAGTGTTAATAGGACAGATATTGTTGTACATTGTTTCTCATAAAATCCAGGTGTCGTGCAAAGTGCCTTTGCGAAAAGAAGAGACATTAAGTCCCCTAGGGCTGAGCTGTAGACTTTGTTTTTCGTGTAGAGATTTAGTTGATACAGAAAATTTTCACCAGGATAAAACCGACGTACGATTGAGTGTTAGCGTAAAATTCTGCGTTGACCATAATAAGGTTAGCTTCAATGCTGTAATTGATACCATGATACTTGAGGCATACAATGATGCTATATGCATTTAGATTTCAATACTACTATACTACTAAAGCTTGTGCAACAAAATGTTTTGAAGCTGACGGCAGTGAAACAATTTATGTAGTAAAACAGTTTTAGATATACAGCAATAAATTATAATTTACAGATAACTTCCTTGTGTTAAATTGTATGAATATATTATATTTGCTCTAAAAATTCATTTAATAAAAATATTTAATACTACTTTTTGTTTATCAACTTAGATAAAATTTATTAAAATAAAACAATATTTTATTGACGAAAAATTACAGCTTGATATAGATGAAATCACTTTTTGAATAATCTATTACCTTTTGTTTAGGATAAGGATAGTTAATTATTTATGTGATAAACCACTCTATTGAGGAGTTGTACGCTGAAAATTTTTCAAAGATTTTTAGGAGATGTCGTTAAATGAGGTAGACTTTTATTTACAATATTTCATTCCTAAAATACGTAAAACAACTCAGCCTTCAACAAAGAAGTCAAATTTGTCATAAACAATAGTCTTAAATAAGACCACAAATGTCAAATGCCGGTATTGCAATCATCTATTCAAATTAAAGTCATTCAAAAGAAAACTGTTCGAATTTTGCAATCTGTCAAACAGGATTATGTAAAAAGCGAAACATTCGAATATGTCAGCTGCTTTATACCAACCAATATCATTAGTATCATGTTCTTTTTCTGTAATTATTTCAAGAAAAAAATATTATGTAAGTCTGCATATATAAATTGGGCAGGCTTATTTTGTATTAAATATTATTATTTTTCGAAATTTGAGTAGCATTTGGGCTTCCTATAATATCTTATTCATTTTAACATTAGGCTACGGGAATCACATCAATTTGTTACATTGATACAAAATGTTTCATTTAATGCAGTCTAGTTGTTTTATGTACATTAGCGATTTAAATTGCTGCTGACTTGAGAGATGGTAGCATCTCTAAAGCAACATCGCTGACGATCTTGTGACGAACTATTAATTAATCATTTAATTAATTTAATTTACAATATCGGCTGAACTTAATGAAATTATATTGTCTATGGAAGTCACTAAAACCTTCTAAGTCTGAAGGCGTGAAGCAGCTAATCTATTGCTCAATAGTACTACCTTCTGATTGCCACCCTATAATCTCCAAAAGTTAAATAAACAATCATCAATCGGTGTAAATAGTTCAGACAGTATCTTGCAACAATTAGACAAATTTCATATCATTGTTAATGTTATCTCACAAAATACAAAACATTTACATAGTTAAATTTTAAACGTTTAAAACTCAATCCACATCTATATTTTGTTCCATAATTTGACATATTTATCACTAATTTATATCAAATAGTGAATGAAAAGTAAAAAAAATAGAATCTCCACAGGCTAAGCCCAAGTCACGTACTGTTGCATGTTCTGTTGACGGTGAAGGTTAAATTCTGGGATACCGGGATGAGGAAAATTCCATATTTTTTATTTTCATATTCGGCGGTAAATGAGACCGTAAACGTGTCTACGTCAAGTATTTCGCTGAGGATGACTGCATGATACATGGGAAGGGAGTGTCAGTAAAGAAAGTCGTACATTGAACATGATATAAAAACAATATAGGTACATATATGATACATTTAGGCAGAACTAAATTGTCCTCTTATTTAGTACATTATAATGATGAACTCTATGGGAAAGCGTTGAGAAATTTGTATTGGGGCGATGCATTTCAATCTTATATGATATCTGACTAATGTTCCATGCACTCACTTCGTGCTTCCGTCGCTCGTATAAAAGATGTTCTACCTTCGCGTTGAATAGTTAGACGAAAGGCTTCATAAGGTGCATCTTCATCATATTTCCAGGATAACAATCGATGACAATCAATCGTGTATTCAACCGTAACATTAAATATACCTGTTGATAGAAATGGAGGTAGGCGAAGTTATATTATACTTCTACGTTGGATAGAGATTTTGAGTCATTTTCTATTATAGTAACTTTTCGTGTTTTCAAAAGTCAATTTTATTTTTGCTCCTAGTGTTTCAGTGGCATGTTCTAGTTTCTATATTATACCCACGCTATATAAACAAGATAGAAGCATGTATTACTCAACACAAATACAAGTATAGTGCTACCTGTGCTACTATAATTAATGGGTAGCTAAATATTAAAATATTACATGTGGTCAAAACTTTATCGCGAATATTTAATACATATATATAATATAGAGCTTCGTATATAATATAATTTAAGCGTTATAATAGTTGTTTATTTATTACTGTATTATGAAATTCCATTATTCACCTAATAATATTCTTACACTTCATGTATTTTTTATTATATAAAAATACCGAAAAAGGAAATTATACATCTTTCCGAACAATCGAGATGCAGCTGCAGAAAATTAGGTACAATATAAAGAACTAGATCAGCTTAAAGGATGTCTGTGTTCAACACATAGAGCTATTACCAATTAAAGGGATTAACACATTAAGTGGGAGGTTTTGTCACAAGTCCCTTGAAATCGACACAGACAATTGCATAATCCACCAAATATATTAAATTATTTCAAAATAAGCTGATACCAATCAAAGCTCAATATCCATGCTAGGTACCTATGCTGTCTGCAGCATAAATCCTCAAATAACAGTACTAAGAAAGAGACTATAAAAGAACCATAAATACGGTAAGTAGTTAAGAAATATATTGATAAAGGGTAAGAACGTTACAAATTAGAACTCATAGAGAAGCTCATTTAAATTCTTCATTTGTGAATAGTGTAGTATAGACGTTATCGGTATCATTTAACGGTAATCAAATATTGGCAAATATTTTAATAATTGTTATTCATTATGAAATTGATTTACCACATATAACAAAGGATGTTTAAATAATTACACATTTACCCTATAATTTTGGATACTGTATTCTATGTAAACGTGCACAATAAGTTGAACATCTACATTATATTAGTGTACTTACATTCAGCAAAATATATATTACAAAGTGGAAAATGTATGCGTTCATTTGCTCAACAAACCAAAAAGTAAACAAAGTTCTAAGTGATATAAAGTAACGTTTTAAAACATTTGAAATAACTTAATATGTTGATGAAATATTTCGTGAAAAAAGGTATCAAGGGATGATTTGAAGCATTTGTTTACAGCTGAGTAGCTTTATTACTTGTACACCTATTCTTTAGGTTTAGTTGTAGTGTTTCAGAGGCCACTATGAATTTGTCAGGATGGTCCTCAACACCGCTTGCCAGCAGCTTCACATATACTCTGGCAGATTCGTTTTTGTCAAATACGTCTAAATAAAGAATACATAAACTAGAACATCAATTATTAATGATAAGGAAGGAGAGGAGTGTTAATATGTATGGTGTATTCACTGAAAATATAAAATAACTTCCTATCGAAATAAAATATTTTTTTGCGTTAGAGAAATATTGACAATTATGTGTAAATGATTAAACAGGTGACCTGTTTAATCATTTTGTCTTCAAAAATCAATTTTAAAGCGCGGCAAATTTCCTTCGTTGGTAAGTTATTACAAATTTATAAATTCAGCATTTAATGAATATACTAATAAAGTAGTCATGAGTAGCGCGATAATTAATAATATATTATTACCTATAAGAGCTTATGTTTGTTAAAAGGAGCACGTATTCTATTCATTCATAAGGCAGGTTCCTAACCTAAACTTTGTTTGCATTATATGAAGTTTAATTAATTATTTTAGGCATATATTTCTACATGTACTTATTATTAACGTATATTATTATATTATTATATTACTTTACGCTTTATTAGTATATTATTATATTACTTTACGCTTTATTAGTATATTATTAATATTTTAAGTGAAAATTGAATAACATTGAATTCTATGAATCTTAAGCAGAGTGTAAATAACTTTATTATAAATTCAATCTTTAATATTTCTGAAAAATTAGTGACCTAATACGTCTTTAAAATTTAAAATAAGGCATGAATATACAATTGAAAATGCTTACTTATACAATTTATGTAAAATATAAAATTGAATAATACTTTTTTTATTGATTGATTCATTGTAATAACGGAATAATTTATGCGCGAAATTTGATGCTATTGTTTGTCTATTATAATATATATACAAGTTTGTTACGGTGGTATTTATTCAATTTTTAATACCCACAATTTCAAGGACAACTAATAATCCATACCTCATATTTAAATTGCTTATTGTTCCGATGAAATGGAATCATTTATCAACTCACATTTATATAAATCTAGATCTCTGTCGTAGACAATCGATGTATTGACCTCCCTCGATCGACCATCCGGGTAGCTCAGAACTAGTTTGTAATCTGTGTAGTTAACTGAATCCTCCCAAAGTACGACCCGATCGCAGACGATCGGGATTGTGTAGTTAAATATTATTGGAATTACTGCAGAGAAAAGTGCATAAATAAACTGGATAAATATAGATGTCAGTGATTCTCCATCCGTCTAAAGCCTGGTCAGCTGGCATCTTATACTGGTCATATTGAATGGAACAATTAAAATAAACTGAATTACGATAAGCTTCTAAAGCTTATGCTTCTTCAATTTCTGATTTAAGAAGAAAAGGTCATTAAACAATACCGATACAGATTATTCCTATATGTTTATATACGGAAGATATTTGTAGCTTCAGGAAATGAGTCACCTCCCTTAAATTTTGTAGTCATTTGATTTTGAATAGGCCACTGTAATAAACTTGTGATTAGGGATATAAGGAAGCCACTCAAAATAACATTGCTATCATCACAGTGTGATCCCATTCCAGTATAAGTTTATCTAGAATTAAACTTTTCAATACATACAGATGTCAATTCACTAACTAACAAGGAGTTATGAAATTCTTGAAAAAATATATCAAGTCAATGAAAATAAGTGTAGATATTACTGAAATAGTGAAATATTCTTCTTTTATAATTGCTTTAGAATCACAAGAATATAAGTATATCAGTTTCTGTAATAAAAGGATACATTTGCAATAATTTTCCAAAGAAAATTTTCTTATCAAGTGATATTAGATATGATGAAATAATAAATAACGAACGGGTTAGATTATCCGATAATGCCAGGTATAATATTAGCTACAATATTAATTACATCTGTTAGTTTAGTCCAATTACGTAATCTATCATTATTTAGTTCTGAAGTAGTCGTTACCCACTACTATTTCATATCAATATTCAATCACTAGATAACCGAATTGTTCTTCCAACAGTTATTGAAAATATATTTTGTATTACAGTGGCTTCTGCTCTTTTGTTTTTATACCTATCCATATTATGTAAACACTAAATTCACTAGAAGACCTTTTTTATTTGTTTTGTGTCTATACTGATAATTTGAAAAACTTTTTCAAGGCTTTTTCAAACAATATATATATGACAGTTCAACCTACAGGGACACAGCTGTGACATCCGGAGTCGTTTGGTAATCAATGTATCTGGGGCCCCTACTTGGGTTGGAAATTTGGTAAGAAGGTAAACAGTGATATCTTCTCGGTATTCTTCGGAATATTCATCTAAAAAGGAAATTATTTTACCTACGGGTTTATTATTGGATATTCGACGAATACAATCTAGAATAGTTCAGACGTTTAACATACAAAACAGAAATAAACATCTGTGCAATGCTAATTATGTCATATGAAGGTATTATTTTTCAAATAATTGTTATAACCTCCAATTTATCATTAAACATTCTAAATCTATCACTATAATTAAGCAGACAAAGTTAATATATGTATAAATACATATATATATATATACCGTGATATATAATTTACACAATAAATAGTATTTTTAAAGCATAGTGATATTGGACAGCTGATAAAAGTAATAACAAATAAATAAATAGTCTCTTAAGATGCGTTTCGGAGATAATTTCAACCTAATCATTAATTAAAGTAAATTAAGAATAAGAAGAACTTACATCTAATTGTAGGTATATGTATACCATTATAGTATAATGTTCACGGGAAATTATATATTACGTAACGACTAATACGTACCTTCACATCAACTATAAATGTTTACTATACATTAAAAAAATACATACTCAAAATCTTCTAATTAGTTGTAGATTTCATTTGATATATTTATTATTAATTTAAACGCAAAAAAAATTATACTACTGTTCGTCTTCCTCTGCTTATGAGTAGTATAATGTAAATAAATATTTGTTTTGTTTGTAACTAAATAGATAAAACAGAAACAATCTATTTATTAATAATATGAACATAGAAAACTAAAATATATTATGTGAATATAAATATACCAAAGCCTATTAGTACTTTATAAAAACAATAAATATGCACAATGTACTGGTTTACAAATTAATATACAAATGGAAATGATGAACAATTACCTATTTAGATTATATATGCAATACATACCAAAAATATGTAATGCTATGTTTGCTATATAAAAATAAAAATTACTTGTAGTTTACAGTAAGATTGCATTTGGAAAAACTAAACGTTAAGATTTTAGTGATTACAGCAGTCATAAACGGCATTTACAATGCTAAAACATTTGACAAGGTAGACATGAATGGCGGCCATCAATATTAGCAAATTCGCAATAATAGTCATTTATTTCCCAAATAGGCGTAACATATTGAATAATTTATTATTTAATAATTAGAAAATTATATTTGTTATATATATATGTATATACTCATCGTAATTGTGGTTAACTTTTAACTCTCAAAAATTGATTTTATTTATTTTTAAGTCAGAGACAATACCAACGCTCTTAGCAACGTTTTCTATGTGTACTCTATGATATATACTTTAAGCATTCTCTACATTCATTCAGGAAATATATGGTATCTTCTCCACGAATCTAGACAATTCTATTGTATACCAGCATATAATGTAGTAATACTTGTTACATAATAGTTAGAATGAACAGAAATCATAACATTCAATGCATTACAATGAATATAATAATCAGGAATCAAAAGAATAATCACTTCAGAAAACTATAATTAAAGGATAAAAACAAACTGAAACTAGTAACAGAGAGACTATATAGAAGCAGACATTCTGGTCTGATATCTGTTCCATTCAGCCTCTTTGTTATTTTTTATTCCAAATTAATGTAGTATTGCGGAGGTAAAGCATGTGTTCTAGGTTAATATCAATGATTATATAGCTACATAATTGTAACAGTAATCGAAATGTTATTCTTACCAATTCAAGTTTCCTGCTAAGTTTACAACTAACATTCATATTATGATTTATATATATGTATATTCTATTAGTTTTGTTTATATGTACTAATTTAATTACATTGTGAGTTGTATTCCTACCGAACTATATAAGCAGTGGTTTTTTGTCATTATGATATACATTAGTATAACTTATTAGTATATTATTAGTTATTATTAGTATAACTTCGCTCCTACTAATTTCGTCTTCTCTTGTTCATTCTTTCAATTTGGCGTAGCAAGTCGGATGCCGGGTTGTGTACTACAGCTGTTTACCTGATTGATTCTCTTCTGTGCCAAAGTCTACTGCATCACTGTGCGCTTAGAGCTGACTGTAATGTTCCAATAATTGCTTATATCCAGTGCAAACTTAAAGGTATAGTGGAGTTATATTTACAATTGCTGTACTACGTATCTTGGATCTTGCAATTTCTAGTATTACCCAGTTGCTTCAGTATTTCTATTACTATACTTTTATATATGGATCTACATTTAGAAAATTTGGATGTCACGGATCACAACTTGGCTGGAAAGATTCAATCTCTACACACTCACTAACGAAAGGATTACAAACGAAAACAAGAGAGCATTCTACCTCACCTTCATCGGAAAAGACGCATGCAATCTGCTCAAAGATCTGACGTATCCGATACACTAATTTCGAAGACTATCGAACGTTGAAATACTTTCGAAACACTTATATCCCGTAAACTTCGAAGCTACATAAAGGACAATTTAGTATGTAGTCCGGAGAAACACTTAGAGTTTATGTTTTAAGATTACAACAGCATGCCGCAAAATGCAATTTCGGAGAACAACTGAACACCTAAATGAGAAATAGAATTGTCGCAGGCGTTAATTATTCTGATGTACAACGGAAATTACTTAGAGACGTAGATCTTACTTTTCAGTTAGCCAAAATCAATCAGTCAGCTGATGTATTGTACGGAGCAAGCTCTAATACATTTCAAACCTACATCTTCACATCGAAGTTCATTTCCTGAAAAGCTCGTTTACAAGAATAACATCTCAATCTTTGGGAGTTAGCGACTCTTGTGGAGGTACACATAAGCTGGCTACATGAATATTCCGTAAATCACAATGTCACAAGTGTCATAAGATAGATCACATAGGAAATGTTTGTAAACAAATAGTAGATATCAGGTTCATTGATGCTCAGGATACAAATCAGGATCAAACAAAAGAGGAGGAAATCAACGTTTTTATGTCAGTCTGATGCGATGAATATAATTTTATATCATAAAATAATGTTTGGAAATGGTAGTAACTTGTCTTTTGTTATGGATACTGACAGTCCCATTAGTTTTCTTCCTATTACATATCTCAAGACTATGAAATTTCAAAGGTACATTCAGTCAAGTACAAGGTCGATTAGAGGAGTATCTTGACACAATTCAATGGTTGTAGGTGAATTGGTCTCAATGTATCTCCGGGTATATTCCAGAGAGTCATCAATGAAGTTATTGCAGGCATTCCCACAATGTAAGAGCTTATCATTGTAATAGTGTTTGGAAGTAATACGAAAAACCACTTCTTTGAGTTCTGAAAACATTGAAAGATAGAAGCTTGCAAATCAATACCAATAAATTAATATTTTCAGTTCTACGGATAAAGTATATTGGTTACTATATCGATAGTCGCGTTATATCACCAGATGTAGAGAGAATTCAAACTTTGAAGCAAACGGCAAAACCCAAATGAAATGCACAGCTACGTTTGTTTCTTGGATTTATGCAATATTACAGTAGGCTCAAACGTTATTCGATTTTCTCGAGAACGAAGATTGCAATTGGTACAAGGAATCAGAGGACGCGTTCAATTCTCTTTTAAAATCCGTCATTAACCGTCAAGTATTGAAAGGTTTCGAGATTGGAGCTTACTTGGAATTGATCGTAGACGCTTCGGAAAAGGCGATAGACTAAAGTATGTTTTCTAGGATAATATGAATCATTATATAGCTACATAATGTATTTAGCATAGAGTATGCATAGAGTTTTGATTCTTATTGATTTCATATGCATTGCGTTTTAAATCTTCGTCAATATAAAATTGTTTTATTTTAATAAATTTTATGTAAATGAGTAGTGTTAAATATTTTTATTAAATTCATTTTAAGAGCAAAATATACATATTCATACAACTTTAACATACGTAAGTTGTCTGTAATATATAATTTATTACCAGTGTATCATAAACTGTTTTACTGCATAAACGATTTAATTGCTGTGAATTTTAGAAAAATTATTTTGCAAAAGCTTGTGGGTAGACGAGTAGTAGTATAAAACTGCATACAGAATTGATAAGAGTCGAAACCCTATGTATACTCTATGGTATTTAGTATAATTTATTTTAGGAAAACAAAAGCATTTATATTTTTTATATATTTAAAAAAAAATGCTTTTCTTTTAAGAAATAAATAAAATTTTGAACTATTTCTCCATTAATTTAATATGATAAAACAGGAAGTACAATATACATAAATAAGTTCCCTTGAAATAATATCTAAAAATATTTTTACGAAATGTCATGATTTTTATCACAAAAAAATACATTTCTCTCAATGAAACTTTTTTGACAGTTTTTTCGTACTCTATTATGCATGAAGTTTAAAAATTATGAATATACATAAGCCTCCCCACCTAAGCCCCCCCCCCTCCCACACACGACACCGGAATAACGAAACGCAAAAGACCTCGCTATAAAAAATTATCTAACATTTAAAGAAACTGCCAGAACGTTAATTTTATTGAAGATTAGTCGTAGTGTTACACAACAGCAAAATGAACGGACTAATTTTCACAACACACAATAATTTACACAACCACAATCACAACAGTATTTCGGTTATTAATGTTGAGGATATAGCCAAAATGAGGAATGTTTTGAGATGTGCTCCAATTGAACTTTATTTGCCACTTCATTTATTTATTTTTGAACTAAGGTCACAAAAAATTGCAAATACGTTCTAAGAAGAATGGTATACAAATTGAGGCAGTCTCAAGTCAAACAGAAACAGGTTCAAAATATGTGTTTTTCCAAAAATACAAAATAATCTTAGAAGAGGAAGTTTAAAGATTTGAAGCACGTATTTATGCGGACAAAAATAATTAAAGGAAAAGTCCTATTGTTGCCTGGAAAGCATATTTGTCTCATATTTTTAAGCAATTTTGCTATAAATATATTTTTTAAGTAAGTAAAAATTTATTTTAATTAAATAAACATCGAAATCTTTATTGCATTGTTCCCCGCTTTTTTTATTGCTTAGAAATTAATTATGAATAATAAAGATTATTTTTCCTTAAAGCGCTTATCGCTTTTTCAGTCTAAATTTGATTTTTTTTATTGAGTTCAGTATCGGTAGAACTTTAAACTAGATTATGTCAAAAACTTTAAATTTATATTTATATAGCTTAAAATGTAAATTAGTTTCATAGTAATTAGCATTTAAAGAAACTTCCAGAACGTTAATTTTTTTGAAGATTAGTCGTAGGGTTAGACAACAGCAAAATTTACGGACTAATTTATCAAGGAAATTGTCTAGATATATATTTATAGAAATATCCGCGTAATAAATACATTAAATCATGTATTTAGGTAAGAATGTAAAAACGTTTAGACCTTCAAATAGCTCATAATCTTCCTTTTGTATACTAATGAATGGATACCCTCGCCCCAGTTTCAACTGATGATACTAATGCGGTGTGGTCTCCAATAATCGCACTCCTGAAGATGAGGCAAGAGAGGGGACTTATAGTTTGTCATTGGTCTTACATACATACAAACTACAATGAACAAATCGCAGTGGAGAGAGAGAAAGGCTTTGGGACACTCCGCTACCATATTTTTCTTTGATTTTTAAACGAACAAATTAAAAACTAGAATTGTTTAAATAAGTATTTGTCAATATTTATAAAGAAAGTTATAATTTCGGGAAGTTGATTTGGATTAACGATTACAACATATTGATTAATGCATCAAACTAATGAATGATTCTTCCAAATCTCTCAATTTACAGTTATGTTCTCGACAATTTAGATAAAATACTTGGATACTTTACATTGTGAAGTCAAGTTTTCTCCATCGGATAGTCCCGCCAGGCCAAGACACTTTGCCTCTTGGTGGCCCCTGTCTTGCACACAGACCTCAACGTTGGGATATTGCGATGCCAGAAAATCATCCCATGTGACGGTACGAATACACGATTGAGGCGGTGTGGCCTCCAATATTCGCACTCCTGAAGATAAGGCGAGAGAGGGGACTTATAGTTTGTCATTGTTCTTACATACATACAAACTACAAACAATGAACAAATCGCAGTGGAGAGGGAGAAGGGCTTTGGGACACTCCGCTACCATATTTTTCTTTGATTTTTAAACGAACAAATTAAGCAATGTAAGCTTAACCAGGACTTTTCCAAAAACATCGTACCTATATATAGAAATAGGCGGAATTTTAATTTAAATAATTAATATCTAAGTAATATTTAGTAAATGAGACAGATTTTCACAATGAGAGCTGTAAGCAGAAATCTTTAGTGAACACTTCTAACAATAATGACGTAATCATGTATGGTTATTGGAGAGTACTGCAAATACAGGATTTTCACAGTGATGAGAGCTATAGAGACGAAATAATTGCTATTCTGTCAGCATTTTTTGTCAGTCAATAAAAATGCAGGACGAATATAGAAACAGCATGCAGGAGATCGGTAGTGCATCTGAATACTGCAATTTCAAAATAACAGGTGTCATGTATTACTAAGGATATTACATCATATTAATGGATACTATTTCATTTTAATTAATGTAACGTACTAACATTACATATTATTTAACTCTTCGACAAGTAGATGTAGTATACAATTTTTTTTTGTGATTATTGATAGGTATATAAATGTTTTTCATTCCCAAATCTTCTGCTGGTTTATAACGTTAAATAAGAAAATATATTCTTTTGCCCCTATATCTAATTCTATAACAGCTATAAAAATGGGATGCTACTGAGAGAATGAGATGTGAACAGCTAAATTGACATGCTGACTAATTTAACGCAGCTCAACAAGATCGAAGTGGAATTAGTATAAAAATAGCTGTAAAACAGTGGTTGTTATGCAAAACTGAATCACATCGTAACCGTTGATAATGCGAATTGTTATTCTCTTCGGAATATTTTCAGTAAATGTCAAAAATTTCACAACAAATTTATTGATGTTTAGAAAGGTATGTGTACTGTCTTGTTACTATTAATATCTTTCTTATTATAATAATTAATACTCGATTGTTATTATAATGTACTGCCTTGTTACTAGTAATATGTTTCTTGTTATATTACCTATAATACTAGATTGTTATTATAATGTTAGTTATTATAGTATATGTAATAGTCAATGCTTCAGTTAACACTATTCAGTAGACGTCTGTATTCAGGCCAGCGTCTGTACATTATTGTACTATGATTACTTGATATTAACAGTTGCGTGTACACAAAATACATAATCGTCTCGCAAACAAGTGGATTATACTATTTACGTATTCAATGGAATATATATAAATACTACATTTTGGGATAATATAAATTACTACATTTTGGCGACAAGGAAAAGAAAACTTTTGTTATTTTACTACATAATGGCTGAGGCTCCAGCTAATATCAATAATGCCGGTGATAATACGCATTCCTCGATATTTATTCCATGTCCTGACAAATACTGCTGTCATTGCGACATCAATTTGTGGCTACATTTGATCTCTATATTACACTTACACGTGTCCCGAATGCACAAAAGAAAGATATTCTTCTTTCATTTTTGGACATTCCCGTATTTCAAGCGGTGGTTACAGGCCTGAACGAAGCCGACCGTACTTTTACAAGTGTGCGCCAATTTCTTTTACACTGATACTCCGCAGTCAACGAATATATTGACAGGTTGGACCTGTTTGATGTGAAATATTCAGCACCACCAGATAAATTCTCTTCTTAATTGAATTCATACATGGATTTATTCTCGACAGAGCGGCTACGCGAAGAACTTCTAGTGGCTAAACTTATCGCGTCAACTACAGGAAAACTTTCTTCTGAACTCCGTTGGCGCCGTCCTACTACGCTTCATGTTTGTGTTCAAATTGCAAATTCAATTCCATCGTCAATGTCGGTAGCAGCCATTCATTCGTCTAAGTATAGTAAGTCAAAATACTTTTCTCCTCCTACATCGTCTTCAAATTTGCCACGACCGTTAAATAATTCTACGTCTAATTCAGTATTGGGCTTTCGTTGTGGGCGACAAGGTCATTTTGCAAATGATGCTTCATGCAGAGCCAAGAATACAATTTGTAAGTTGTGTAAAATGACAGGCCACTTTGCAATCTTCTAAGTGTTCAGAATCCTATGTATCTACCATACATGTGAATTCATTGAATAAACTACCAGGTACATAATCCAGTTTCTGATTTACCTACTTGCTTCAATAATCGATCAAAACGTCCAACATTTACTCTCCGCCTAAGAGATACAAGTGACATTACTTTCATAGCGGATACGGGTAGTGAAATATCAGTTCTTTCTAGACATGATTTTGACAATTATTTTGCTGATAATACCTTGCTTGAAACACCAGGTTGTATACTTTTCGGAATGTTGATAACTCACCGATTCAATTTGAAGGATGAATAAAACAGATTTCCACGACATTTAAAGATCGTTTTGCTAACGTCGATTTTTTTATTGCCGATGTACCACACTCCATTGTAGGTATGGATGAAATGGGACGTCTTCGAATGAATATCGCGTGTAATGCTATATCTTCCGATACGACTCGCTCGACGAGCGAAGTCAACGCCGCTATACTTTCCGATACAACTCGCTCGACGAACGAGGTCGATGCCGCTAAACTTTTCTTAAAAGAAACTGCTCCATCTACATTGATACAACCAGCTCGCCGTCTTCTCTCCATAAACCAGTTGAGGAAGAATTGCGACGCCTTTTAGCGGAGGGAATAATTGAACACGTTGAATCTTCACCATATGTTCTCCAATTGTAGTTACCTTCAAGAAGGACAAAAATATTACATTGTGTGTTGATTATAGACGAGTAACTGAGTTTGTGTTGACTGACCCCTATCCGATACCTACAGCTGATGAACTTTTTTCATAAACTTCGAGGTGCTAATTACTTTTCTAAAATTGATTTACAAAACGCGTACCATTTGATCGGATTAGCGCCGGAGTCTCGAGATATTTAAGCTTTTGTCACGCATACAGGAACTTTTCGTTTTCGCCGAATTCCTTTTGGACTGGCATGCGCCCCTGCAATTTTTACTCGTGTTATACAGAAATTGCTTAAAGAATGTCCAGGAACACTAGCCTACTTTGATGACATTTTGATATTTTCTAAAAATCAGACAGAACACGACAAAATTCTAAAAACACTACGATCATTGCTTCACGACAATAATTTTTTTATCAATGAAGAGAAGAGTGTGTGTGGTGTCACCGAATTAGACTTTTTGGGTTACCATATCTCAGCTGAAGGAGTTTCACCCTCTTCATCCTCACTTACTGCGATTGCGAACTGCCCGGCTCCAACGACAAAAACTGAGTTGAGATCATATGTAGGGATGATGGGTTTCTTCAGATCCCAAGTTCTTCGATTTGCATAGCAAGTTAACTAAATTAACTAATATGCTTAATAATGATACACCATTTACATAGACAAATGTACAACAGCAAGCTTTTGAGCGACAAAAACAATAAATTCTACAAGTAATGTCTTTAAGCTTTCTTCAATATTTCTTCGGATGTCAAGATTATCCTGACTGCAGATGCTTCCCTAACCTGATTAGGTGGAATGTTGACACAAATACAAGATGGACAAGAACGCCCTATTTACTTTCTGAGCCATAAACTACAAGACAAGGAAACCAAATTTTCAAGTTCGGAGTTGGAAACTCTAGCTGTAGTTTGGTCAGTAGAGAGACTTCATTAGTATCTCTGTGGACGATCATTCGAAATCAGGACCGACCACAAGGCACTAAAAGAAGTACTACAAGGAACGGTTCGAGGTTCAACTGCTCCTGCTCGAATTGTACGA
>JAYRBW010079617.1:0-23938 GCA_036023295.1 Invenusta paracnida | reverse complement strand
CTATAAATATATATTTTTTACATATATATAAAAATATACAGCTCATTAAAAACATGGCCCCCTAATTTTTTCCGATTTTTTCTGTTTTTGTATTAAATATGTATTACTACTTAAATGAGTTATAATATTTTATTTTAAAATACAAGGATAAATATAAATCATATATATAAATATATATATTGTACATACAATGATCAATTAAATATGTTGGTCCTTAAGAGGACAGTGGTGGCGTTCTCAATAGGGTCAGGGAATCATAACTGAATCAGGTTCAATAGTCTATTGAACCTCCTCCAGCTGCAATGACTTGTTGAGCTCGATGGGGCATTGATGCTGTATTGTACTGCGACAAACATTGTTGGACTGAAAATCCAGTATCATCATGTAGGGAAACAACTCAAATATGCTGATTGTGAGACAACTGAGTCATAATTCTAACTGTCAACTAAATGTGATGTTTGCTTGTGAGGGGGATGGATCTAACATCATATCTCGAATTGCTCTCATCCAATCAAATTCAACCATCTCTAAAGATAGGACAGATAAGTAAGTAGCTAAAGATGTGAAGAGAGATAATCATATTACGGGTGTAAGCACACACCCAACACAGGCTAGCTAACCCTCAGGCTATCAAAGATATCTGATCCAGCAAGCATTGTGGTCCAGCGTGTTTGTAGGTAGATGAAGGGCAGATAAAGAAAGTACAAACGCTCATTAGCTTTTTTAAAATGAATAACAAATCTTTTTGGGTATTGCATAATTCAACTTTATACCATCTCAATTGGTTTAATCTGCACTGCTTATTAATGTAGAAGTGGTATTGTTGCTCAGTTTAAATAATGAAACTGAACCTGCTCTGTGATTAATATATTATCACTTCTAGCATGGCAACCAGCAATCTAATGCTTTAGTTGCTGTTAGTGGGATTTTTTTAGACTTTTCATTTTCTAAAATCTAATAAGATTAAAATTATTTTATTCTGTGTCTTCTCTGATATTGAAAGTAACAATTAATTTTACTAATAATCAGTAATTATTATTATGTAAAAAGGTAAATATCCCAATTATGATTGATTATATATAATATATAGGTGTATGTGTTTTCCAGTGATGATATATATGTGTGATAACTAAATTGATGTACCATAATCAGATTAATAATGATGACTGTTTTTTTCTACACATTTAATTAATAGGTTAGGTATATGTACATTTTAAAAACATTTTGTCTCTGAGTTTATTTATTTTTCTGCCTGGCAGGAAAATGTTATCGTTTAGCCTGCCAAATAATAACTTAGCATAGTATATAATACACAGTAACATCATTTTTAAATTATATAAATAAGTAATGGAAATCATGTCACAGATATAATACTCTTTATTGATCTGTTTTCTTGACAGACATAGGAGTTTTAATATTGAAGCTAACTGAGTGGAAATTGCCAATGGTGTACATGTACCACAGTTCATAGAGTGTTGGTGCACACTGGAGCTATAAGTTGTCGTTTAGTGATCTAACATTTCTGTTTGATTAGATGTGATGACTCACACCAGTATTCTCTAGGACTAGTTATTCCAGTTTCAATATCACCATCTGTTAAGACCCTCTCCCCTTGTATCTTCTTTTAAAAGCGCATGACTACTCAAATTCAACAGCCTCTTCGGCGCCTTCAGCATGCTGTGAATGCGTTCAATAAGGGCGCAAAAGAGGATATCGCTGAGCTTGAGAAGCTCGAAATTGATATCCAACATCTGCTCAGCACTAGTGACACTTCTGCCAGGAGTAAGTTACACCAGTGACCAGTTGTGAGAGGGTAAACATTGGCGCTTAACTGATTCGATTCTTACACAGTTGGATGCACCAGCTCCTGTCGGTTAATAAATGATGAGGATAGTTTTTGTTTAAATGCTTATAACTGAACTGTAAAGCCGCAAATGAAGTCATCAATATGGAATGTTCTAAACTACCTAAATATTTACGAATTATTGTACAATTCATTAGTAAAGTAGATTGTCGTTATTTGAATGATTTTTTCTATATTCTGCTTGAAGACTGGTTAGAATATATTTAATGTTATTTAATATCTGTGATAGAAAGTACATAAAAATATCGATTTGGCATATAATATAAGTATCTTTATAATATGTACTAATATCCACGTTTTAAAAAGGGTCAGCGTTTCGGTTGAGTTTAAAACTTAAACCATACTGAATAGTAATATTAATTTTAACAACAATAGAATTAAAGCAATGTAGAAATATAGAACTACAGCTAAGTAGACAATCAAAGGAAAACAAAAACAAGTCTACTCCTAATCAAGCATACTGATCTGTCCCCCCCTCCCTCTCAGCGCCCTCTACACCCTCTCATGACGGTTCTAGTGGCGGTACCACGCCGTCCGCAGTCCAGACCAAACTCCTGCTTGCACGCCGTATCGCCCAACGCCTCCAGAACCGTCTCCGGGAACTCGACACACTTCGTCAGCTTGTCCTGCCAGGGGATCAGGAACTCCTGGAGCTCCTCGTGGCTGATATTGAGACCAAGGCTGCCAAGGGGGTCCTCAGTTTTGCGGAGTTCCAGAATGTCGCCAAACAGGTACAGTTGCCACCGTCTACGTGCTCTTTAAAGAGACCACTTCGATGTTAATTATAGATTTTGATTTATTTTTCAAAGTGCATGGAGATTTACGATCGATACAACGCTTGCCAGATTTGTTGTTCGTATATTTCTCTGTGAATGTTTTTTATTTATTTTTTACTGAACTGCACTGAAAAACACTAAAATTAATATAAATAACTTATTTAAAAATATTAACTGCTCAAGAAACACAAGTTAAATGTTCAATATTGTAATAATAAGTTAATAATAATTCAATATGTCATTGATTTTACGAGTATATATTAGAATTTTGAGTTTCGATAATCAATAATATATCGATTATATCGTGGTTTACTTACACTGGGGATAATGTCCCCCATAACTCATTGTCGCCAATTATCGATTGATTTCTACTTTATCGTTCTGCATTATTTTAAGGAATGTCTTGATTTAATTACTCTTCTCCTTTGCAACCCTATTAGTACCGAGTAGGAGGCGACATTCAGCTTTTTGCTGTCATTATTAAAATCAATAAACTTGATATTTTTACACATTTAGTGGTCACGTGACCGAAGTGCTCGCAAAATGTCTATATTATCTTAAAACGATTTTCTTTAGGGCAGTTTAATTATCGTAAGATCTCGATTTATTTCTTGTGATATTATAATTGAAAGAACATTATTGTAATGATTTATAAATTGTGCTCTCCGCTCGAATGTGGTACAATCTATTTTTCCTTGTTCAATTTAAAGACATTTTGAAACTATTTCTAATCGGCATTAAATAACAGATATTCCCTCTTCTTCACTGACGGAATAAGAGCTGGCAGTCGTCCAATCAGAAGCCAGGAGATATTTTCGCTGGAATACCACTTTGCAACGTATACTAATTAAGGGATGATGCTGTTAATACGAGCAAGAAAGGACAATCTTTGTATAATTAGCCGGCATAATTGGGCGCTTTGTAGCCTACAACAGGTTATGGTGTACATATTTACGCCATGATAAGTTCAAGAAAAGTGAGATAGAACAGGTCCTTTATTCAACTGTTTATTTCATTGCTTTACATTATAATTACCTAGTTTTATACCAAAATCGCTTACGTCTTCACTATACTGATAGTTTTTGTATATATATATATACTCCATGTAGCTAAATTTGTCATTTTCAAATTGTCGATTTTAAAATGTAAACAATTAAAGTAATTCCCATTGTTTATTAAATATTATAATAATAACACTGTGTTTGTATTAACTACTATGTATTATCACATGACGATAGGATTCATGTGTCTACCCATAGCCAGAACACGGAACATGTACATGGTTATGTCATGTTAGAAGATCTGCCCGAAGCAGTAAGGAAGGTGATTTAAGATCGGATTATTGATTTTATAATCCTGGCTTCACGATCTATCAGGACAACGCTGTTCGCTAGCCTACAGATTGCAAAATACGTCAGCATAATATCTGTATATTGGTATATTAAATTTGAGCCAACTTGATTCTAGTGTGTATGTATGTATGTATAAACGTATGATCGACACTAGTACATTTGTGTTACTATAAATAACCGGTTGAGCACACTGAGAGCTGCAGGCCTCTGTGGTTTAGCCTACAGTACTCAACCATGCTACTCCCTCTTTTGGTATACTGTCTTATAGGTACAGCTGCACTGGCTGCATACTTACATAGTAATACATACTATAATGATATGCACATTCCACTCAAAAGAGATCGGTAAATGAATATCTCATTTCAGCGTCGAGATTTGTAGCATTCTTTCTTCTTCAAAAGGCGACAGCGTATTCATCTTTCTTCCCTTTCCTTCACGAGATCACTCAAGTGAAGAGCTTGGTTCTACTTAGAATTGTCACGCGGACGTTTTTTGCCTCCACCCCCCTCCCTCCTCCTTCCGTCAGTCAACAATACTTGAGGGAACCTCACCTCTCACCAGCCCTCTCCTCTATTTTCTGCGTCTAGAATATTGCATGATTGCATGATGTAACGGTAAGTTTAAGGCTATATTTTGTGTGTAAAGCGGGATAAATGTCGCAAGTGAAAAAGCTACACTCCAAGTTATCAACCTTGAAAATAGAATACCGTTCGTTCTCAAGAATAAGATTCTGATGATTTTGTGATGTAGGTGATTGATTAGAAGACAGGTTTTTCATCGATGTTGGATATCTTCTTTTGTTTTTCAAAGAAGGGGGGAGTCTGGTCTTGTTCAATACTACATTCTGGCGGTAGATATTGTGTTTGCTGGTTTATGCTGTTAGTGTTAGTGCTAAATCAATTATTCTATGTAAAAATATAGTCGATTAAAAATCGGTTTAGTTCTGTCGTAATATTGATGGGAATAACAGAAGGTATGAAAATACGGCTTTTTCTTTGCTGTTTTAAGTCTTTGATTTATATGTATATATATTTCGTCATCTATGGGGGATAAAAATTAATAAATGCTCATTGTCGTTATTTTTTGTATGTTCGTAACTACAATCTGGTTTCTCATATTGCATAAATTTGCAGACTTGGCGACAATAGTGTCCTTTGTATTTTACATGCGCAGAGTCTATATTATAGTCGTCTAATTTGATAAAGCAGAGCTCCAAGACTGTCAAGATAATTAATTACACCGTACATCAAATGCGTTTCTATGCCACATCCTCGTAAGGGGAGCTGCAGGACATTGTGCTATACCTACACGGATCATTAAACAGTATTCATTATATGACGGTTATGCGGGCCTCAATGACAAGTGGAATGACCGAGGCTACTCTGCAGCCTTTAATACAATTATCTATCTAGGTATATATGTATATACATAATGCTATAGCCATAGATTAAATTTGTTGTTGTCCGCCTTATTATTGCAATTAACTTGCAACTATTAATAACTTTAATAGTTGCAGTTAACTTTAATTATTGCAGCCTGAGTAATCTGTCAGCGTTACATACCCAAATTGCTGTTGCTCTAAAAATGTGTACCTACATATTTTATTTTTTCTTATCACGTAATTATAACAAAATAAAGATATGTTCTATTATATTAGAAGAAACAGATATATTTACGCTAGATTTTGGAATTTCTCGGTAAAAGATCGATAACATTTTAAAGTCCCGCTTGTTCCATTATTGATTAATAAGTATTCCCTAAACAGTAAACACCATAGAGCTTTACATAATTATTTTACTGCTATTAGTATTAGATTTAAATGTTAAATAATATAATAAATATTTTGAAAACTATTTTTTGTCGCAAATTTTCATTTAAGTAGTAAGAACAATTTTATTTAAAAGTCCTTACTTTTGATCACAGAGTAATAATACTCCACTTATGTGCATTTGAATGTATACATCTATCAAAATTAACAGACTCGGTAATTCGACCATGTAGATTTCGAATTAATTTTAAAATTCCTCAAAAAATTGCCTCCCTGATTTATCTTAGCATACTACTACTTTATTTCTAGAAAAATGATTAGTAGTATATTTTTAATAAAAACCCATTTTCAATCAAATTTAAATAAGCAACTCAAATCAAAACGAAAATATTTAAAATAATTATATTTAACAACACGTGCTATAAAGTAGTAATAATAACGTCATATAAAACCAAAATTGTTTGGTCCACACTATAATGACCAAATAATATAGGATTGTAAAGAAGGCTCACTCTTTTGATTCAAGCAGAAACTGTACCAAAAATATAAAAATGTGCGTCAGAATATCAGCTACAATAATGTGTAATTTATAGGAGTATAGCTTGAATAATAATAAAGTTTTTCGATTCTGGAAAATAACAAGTTTTGCCTACATTATTAGGTATGCATAGCCTATATTGTACGGGCACTTATATTTCGTATTCTTACGGCTTAAAAGTAGGCAAAACTAGTTATTTGCCGCTACCAAAAACTGTTTATTATTCAAGCTATATTCTTATAAAATACATATTATTGTAGCTCTAATTTAAACGCATTTTTCTATATTTTTACTTTCCATATTAGTACTTTATATCATGTACATTTGCCAGTTTGAAAGTCGATCTTTGATACTGTTTTATACGTAAATTGTCATCGCATTGATGGAAATATAAAATAGCGCACTTTGAATATTTAAACACACATATTTATGCTTTTTTTACCGAGTGAACTATTATTACTCTAAGCTTTTGATTACCTAGGTATGTATCTCGCTTAGTAGTTACGAAAGATTTTTTAGTATCTTTAATAATTACTCTAGAGACCCTACATACCTAATAATATTTTTAAATTTTATATCTATTTCTTTGTATTGCACACATTTAAAAATCTTATTTATTTAAACTATTGCATGCATGTCTTTATTACCCACGCACACGACTAACCCATGATATAGTATTCTGTAAAGTTCATAATATATATGTATTGTTTTTTGTTGATGTATTATATGTGTCCCTTTCAACCTGTGTGCCCCTATTTGAATTGTTTTGCTTCAGCCATTTTAAAGTTCTATATAGTTACGACCCTGATATAATATGGACCAACATTATCTTATTTTGAGATAAAACAGTTTTTAGCAGTTGCATTCGCTCTGTACTCTATATTCGTTAGTTCGCTTTAAAAAGTATAAATCGTAGATATTTGTTTTGCTTTATAAACATGGATCGATTACATCTGAAAGTGTAGCGTTACAATGTCCAGAAAGAAGATGAGGATAAAATCAAGATCCTTTTCAATTAATATTTAGCTACCGCTTTTGTGAAAAGGCTATTTTGACGTGTGTGCTTTTTCACCAATTTATATTGTAGAATTATATGTTTTAACTTCACTTACATAATATAGTACTTGTCTCATTAGTAGTATGAAAGTTTGTTTTTAAATTGTTTTATTATTTGTATATAAATGAAATGAATAACAGTACCCATATGCTAATGAGTTGACATATATATATTGCACTATACCTGTTGACCACACTAGAAAATGGGCGGTATTGTCTATGGAAATAATTTAGACTGATATTCTACGTCAAAATGTATTGATTTATTAAAATGTTTTTTGTTCTGTTTATGTATAACACATATTCAATTCATAAATGGAATAATACCAGCTGAAACAAAAAAGAGGCAACTTTTACTACTTCTTTTTTATACATAAACATTATTTCATATTATTAGGTGGATTAGTTTTGTTGGCCTGCAGAGCATTTTTCTCGTTGAATTGCTTTGATATTAATTATATGCACGAAATCAATAAAACAAATATATACATACATTAGTGGTAAACACAAAAGGTAGAATAACCCATTATGTTTTTGTTTCATCTTATAAAAGAATGATGGATGTCTGCTCTATACGCCGGTATAGATGGTAAATTCAAAGCCGCTTGGATATTGCTTTCTCTTTCATAATTATTTCACACGGGTTTCCTAGTTTTGACATATTTCTATCTATCTAGATTGTCATATCCACTTTTGTGTATTGCCAGAATCCTTGGAATTATTTGCTCTTATACCGACGATTTAAGGCTTTGTGTAGTCGTTCTGCCCCTAGGAAGAAGGTATTTTAGACTTCCAGAGAGGAAATGCAGACATATCTTGTGCCGGATATTCCATTTTTTATGTACAGTGGGCACAGACATATCAGTATATTATATACTGTGAAATTGTATTATAATTGTGACGAGGAATTGATGAGGTAGCTTATTCGATCAATTGGCTTATTTATAAATAGCTAAATTTAAAATTGTCTCCATTTCTAGCCTAATAACTACGTATTGATGTTTTTCCCACTTTTCTTAATTGTTTACCCGCATGTTACTACGCATTCACCTTACCGTGCTTCAGTGTATCTAGGCGCGATATTGCACATGACAGTGATATTGCCCTCTATTGCCCCAACTCCAATGAGCAGATTGAAACAATTTGGAAATTAATAGAAACAGGGCTAATATGAGTTGCTTTCACTAGATTATTACCATGCTGTGAGCAAACGAAGGAACATTTGAAATATAGTTTTCGGTATAGTAAAATTTAAAATCTACACCAAATGCACAAATCAATTTAATTGACTATTTCATTGTATGCTGGTATTGTTTGATTACGCAATTAGCCATTTTAGGGAACAAATGAGTTTTCTTTCCGCATGCAAATATATTAGTCCTTCTGCCAAACTGCATATTTGGACTTTTGGGTACCAGTTTGAGCAACCAAGGTTATTGTACATTTTCTGAAAGCGTATGATTCAAGGATTATTTTGATGCATGATAACCTTTTGTACAGCATAGCTTTCATGAGATACGGCCATTTTACTAATTTCCTATGTTAAAGAATGGGAGACATTTCTATGTTTTTGATCCAATTTTCATGAAAACTGACATTTTAGAGAAAATAAAACTATTATTAATATGTTTGAATACATTTTAGCATATAATTTTGTTCCACTAAGTGTTTTCTATAACCATTTGAATATTAGTACTAAAGACTATTTTAGGCAAATATTAGCTTGAGAACTAATATTCTAATCTTTATAGAAAATAAATGGTATGACCTATTCATCTAATTCCACTTGTATTATGTAGCAAACACTTAGAGGAACAAAATGATATGCATAAATCTATTAAAACATATTTATAATAAGTAGTTTTATTTTCTCTAAAATATCCGTTTTTACGAAAATTGTGTCAAAAACATATAGAAATGTCTCTATTCTTAATATAGGAAATCAGTAAAATGACTGCATCTCATGACAGCTACTCTGCACAGAAGGTTATCATGCATTTATGGAATCCTTAGTATAAGACCTTTAAAATGATGTATAATAACCTTGGTTGCTCAAACTGGTAGCAAAATACTCATTGACAGCGGGACTATAATATATCTGTCGGCTGTTGCGGGATTCTTTCAACAAATACTGTTAAACGACACTTTTTTATTCCCTTGTGTTATTTATAATTTGTGTTCTTTAGTATTTTAAACATTTTGGATACTTGTTCATATAGCATATTATGTTCTGAGACGTCGCGTTTGATCTAGTCGCGCTTATGCCTTGTCTCTGTCTCTTTCTCTTGTCATACACAGGAGCTGACACGTCGATCTTCCTCCAACAGCCTCGGCAACACAGGCCAGTGTCCGGGGGGATCGTTTCAATGGGGCGGCGAGTCCACAGCCGCCTCAACACCCCAACAAATGCAGCTCGATCCCCTCCTAGAAGCCCGCAAACTCGAGTCCGAGATGAACCGACTGGCGGGCGACATTGACAACGTCCAGGCCGTCATGACGGATCTGTCACGCGTGACACGTGCTCAGCGAGACACTGTCGACTCCCTGGAAGATCACGTGTCAACTAGTCACGAAGCCACGGGAACGGGGAATCGCTTCCTGGCTGCGGCGAGTCGAATGAAAGCGGCGGCTCTTCCGATCACGGCGGGCGTGATTGGCTGCGCACTGGGGGGGCCGGTGGGCCTTTTCATTGGCCTGAAGGCGGGCGCTGCTGCCGGTCTCTTTGGGGGCATGATGGGCTATGCTGGCGGCAAGATGGTGAAGCGAGGCGGTGAGGAAGAGGTGGCAACGAGTACTCCAGAGGCCACCGGACCTACTGCAGTGGGGGAGAGTGCGAAAGCTGCGCCGACTGGAGCGTCGATCGAGTTATTGACTTTGCAAAAGTAATCTGCTGCCGTCTTGCCTTGGAAGAAATGTGATGGCTTCAACAAACATCCAATATGTATTTAGTATAGACTTGCCCTCTGGAACTGTGCCATTGACTTTATCGGCCACCCGCTAGTAGCTGGAATTGCCTTATTTTCAGCGATGATTAGTTGTAAAAACCAATCCGATCGATAATTAGATCGATAGCGATACATTGCGTAGTCAATATATGTATGTATTGTTTATATACCAAGAGATTTTAAATAATAGTTTTCTATACATTACCGAGATTATAGCTGTAAACATTGATTAGTAATCTGGCAGGGAAGGTCTACGTAATCCGGCTTCCTGTCTGCCTTATGTTACCGAGACTGGCGCCCGCCCGGTAGATGTGCTTTTATAGGATACCAGTCCAGATGTAAGCAGAATATAATTCAACTTGTATAGTTGTTGCCATCTCTGTTAGGGTACTTTTATGTCCCCTTGTAAATAAGATTCTGATCAGTAAATAAACAGGTATGCTGTAATATCAAAGCTTGTTGTGATACACACGAAGAAATGATCAGTCATAATAAATCAATAACTAGAGAGCTTGTCAATACTAAACATATCATTTGCGGGAACTGTTTTTTTTTAATATATTGTAATAAAAGTAGGTCATTTCTTTGACGATCAATTTTAAATTAACTTTTTAATCCAAAACTTTTTCAATATTCTTTAATTTGTAGGCCCAGCCTGAGTCTTGAAATATCTGCATTTTGATTTTGAAGTGACCCGAGTTTAATCTATCAATGGATTGAACTGATAAATTCGAGAGTACATATAAAATATTATCATACATAATTTTATTTATTCAGTGATACATACCATAATATCTTTGAGATGATTTTTCAAAACTATTTTCAAATGTTTATAAAACCAATGAGGAATGATAGTCCTCCTCTATTTTGTTGTCCATCGTATGCCCACATCGCCAGATACTTATTATAATTTAATAACTATCATCTAGTCTGCCTTGGATTGATATTCTTCTACATTATAAGTGACACATTATTTATACCGCTAAAAAGACTATATTACAAACTTGCAAGTCACGCTATCGACTTAAAAGTGTTATTTTTACAGTTTGAAGTATCTATTTAAATCATTATTTTGTATGTCATGTTTGCATAATTCATATTTATACTGCAGTGTGATGATGTGTATTTCATTTACGAACAATACTACTTTGTATTGTCATATTCAGTGGAAGCGGTGCACCAGGCAATCTCCTTAGCTGGACCATTCATCCCTATACACATAATGAGGCAAAATCGGTTAATCCCATGTTTTCATAAGGATCATTTTTATCTTCTTTTTACTAAACTCTAAACTATTATACTTGAAATGAGCCTGTTCGGGGGACATTAAAAGCAACAGCTGGACAGACGGAACACTGCACTAGTCGTATTCGCGCGGTAAAACTCCCTAACCAATCAGAATTGACTTCTTAGCCAACCAATGAGATTGTAAGGGGGTAATCATTTTGCGCTTAAAAGCTAATGATTAAGTAATAATATCAACTTTATTTATGTACTTTGTATTAAAGTCTATTGAAATGCTATTCGATATAATATAGCTTTTGGGAACGCTTTGATACGCTTGGCGTGTGCTCTGTCTAGTTGTTGGTGTATTTAAGTTCTTTTGTTATGGTATATTTTCTCACGTGTGTGTGCAAAACTATATATATATATTTTGTATTGCCTAATTTTTATTGATCTTTTTGTTTGTAATTCATATTTTTCACATTTATCAATAGTATGTCTCATGCACTGTGAATATTCTATAACAACCCGGTTTTTTTACTTACTATCCTACGGTACTCTATTGACTGTCTTCAACTACGTGGCCTTGCATGTTCCTGAGCACTTCTTGAGCTTTGTGATATATTTCTTTCTCAAATACCTGATTACACGATATACATTGTCGATATTTATATGATTTTTGAAATTCCTGACACATCTCATTCCATATATATTTTCCCCTGTACATTGCATAAATTCTTTACGACGGTGTGTCAGGAAATACATATATACAACAATTCACACCAAAAGCGGCGCTATGAGTCGAAGCCTCATAATAGTTAATACTGTTCAGATTATTTTGACAGATTAGCAGATTAGATAGGCCTTCTTCAAATAAATATGTCAAATGTGTGACGACTATATATTTGGGACACTAATGTCGCAGCTAACTAGTTGCATTGTAATGTACAGCTGTACGTATTACTTCTTTTTGTATACAATTTCCGAGCCAAACACTTTCTAGAACTCTACACAATTCCGTAGTATGTTGCTATAATGTATGCATTATTCGTCATATATCTGACATTGTACACACCAAGATGTTTTACAACTAATAGTTGCACCATATATAGGACAACATTTATTATACTCTGTAGATGCTCATTTTGCCAGAAATATGATGTAATTATTCTTTTCTACTCAAGTGTAACGGTACTATTTATTGATTACTTCTCTTTGCTATGCATATATGTATGTAAGAGTATTGTTAATATATGGATTGAATGATTAAAACTTTTCTTCTAATAAACAGATTTTTCGTGTTTTTTCTAGCCTCGCGCATGTTACGCTATAGTTTATAGCCTCATTGTGATGTTTTCCTAGACGGCATGTCTAATTCTCGTTTTTTTCGTTTCTACTTATCTCTTAATATATATGATCATACTTATATTATATTATATATACCTCACGCATGATAAGCAATATTTAAACAATTTGTTTTCTAATTATTGGTATACATGATCATACATCTTTGTTCAATGATGATTTATTTCGTACATTTAGTAAGTTGATTGACATCTTGAAATAATCTTTAAAATATTCGTACCTAACCAATTTAATAAAATTGTTTTCTATATAGTGTGATGGCGACCTAAGAATTCTTGAATAGACACTTGTGTCCACTCATAATTAAAATACAGTGGTAAACAATTCGTTAAGTTGTTATTGATGATACACGGTGTTTCGAGTAGTTTACCGGTGGAACTAAATAATACGTTTCTCCGTAGTTGCTATGGCCTGGCTCATACCATTATTTATTAACTATTTAATTAAATCGATTGTTACAAGGTGTTAAAATCAATCAGACTATGGAAGATATAATCGAATGGATTATTTTGACTGATAATTATCAATTGATTGTATTATCCAAGCTAGCCTAGAAAGCTATAATGACATTTTCGAAAGAAAAACGCGATAAAATAAGGAACACTGTTCTTCATAATCTAAGATTATTAACAACAGGTTCTATTTACCGAAACTAAATAAATATTAACATCTTTGATTGCTATTTTGTTAACGGTTTGTCGATATTGATAATCGCATAAGATAAAGATCAATAAATGTAATAATTGATCGACTTTATTTGCATTAAATAAGTATCATTAATTTTAATTATTGATTTGATGTTTAATGTACAATTTAAATTCGTCTCAGTTTGTTAGTATATAATAGTACAGTTTGAATGAACACTTAAACCATTAGTATAAATTCAGTTTAAATCTGGCTGTGTACTTTCAGATTGTGACTTTGTCAATGCATTAATCGAATTACCTAATGTGAATCGATGAATCCTCTTGTCGTTTTTGCATTAGCTATATTGTCATTAATTCTATTTTAAGTCAAATAATTTGTCAATGCATTAATCTAATTACTACAATCAATTTTTTCGCTCGCAAAATATATTACCATCTTTTAAATAGGAACAAAAAAGTCCCTCGCACTTATGTGTTTATATAATTTCATATATTCCTTTCTATTTTTCGAGCTAAAGGGTTATAAGAACATCAACGTATTTATTTTTACATGCCCGTTTATGAAGGAAATCGATTTTACTTCTGTCTTTTTTGCATCAGTTTTATTTAATTATTAATTTACTAATTATCTCAACATTAAGATGTTTGAAATATTGCGTTTTTCCGAAGCATTTCAATTGTGACACAAGACGCTCTTCAGTTGCAATTTTGCTATTGTAGCTGAAAAAGTGACTTTATAAATGACATTTAATTTTGCTTTAGTATATTAGTAAGATAACAATGAGATGTAGTATACAAAGAGTTTGTTCCAGTATCAAATGTTATAAATGAATACAATAGAAGTACAATGGAGATTTCTTCATGGTTGCATTAATTATTTATTAAAACTCAAACTTAGCTTGCTTATGACGAAAGCTATTGTTATATAATCGGAAAATGGGGCTCTCGCAGAATAATATTGATAGAAATTAAGTTGGAAATATAGTAAAGTAGAATTTAAAAAATTGGATAAAAGAAAGAAAAAATGTTAAATTACATGAAACATTATTTTTGAGGTTAGACTTTAGAATGATTTGCGAGACTTGTAGTCTACTTATAAACCATTTCACATCACGTACTAATTTACTTCACTTGCACAGCTTTGATGAGGAGGTTTAACCTCAAAATATTGTGTTTAATTTATGATTCTTGCTTCTTTTCACTCTTTTCTTTTTTTAATTTCCCCTAATTTCTATAGTTATAAACTTTTTCCCCGAAACCTCCATTGTTAAAACCTCTTGACTTCCTCCATCGCAATAATCATGGGCGATGCCTCATGTCGAGGTATCTATAAATATAAGTAAACCACTACACCGACGTTTTTCTACCTAGATTTACACACAATATATTATATAAATTACTCTTCATCGAGAGAGAAGCGTCAGCCGGAAAGTCTGATAGGTGTATTGATTTCTCAAGCGAAATCCCAGCTCCCTTTTCATTGGCTGGTTGTAACTTTTTCTTCCCTTCCCTCTTCAGTTGTATATAGGTACTATTATTATCATTATTTACTTCGCTGCCTTTGCGGTTCCCGTCATTTTTCTGAGACAGATTGAGAATGAGAAAATTCCCTGGCTTTAGCAGACGACGCCTAACTCATACTATACCCCATGCATATAGTCACTTAAACATACTAGAAAGGGTATTATAATAGAGCCAGTCTGGCTTACCAACTCTAAGAGTAAATTCTACAGAAGAATTATGAATTCTCTTCAGCATTTCATCTATTTCTAAGGACAAGTGCCTCTTTTCTTTTAACCACGCGATTTTTGGCTTCTACTGGCATTGTCCCGGTTTTCCGTCGTCGTTATATACTTCGATCTGGTGTCTTGCGTGAGTTAATTCTCTTGTATGTATACCTACACTGCATTCAAATAAAGGATTACACAATGCAATCACATGCTTGTGAGTAGATTGTCTTATACCAGTGTGCGAGATTATTTCAAAAAGGTATTTGTAAACTCTCTCTAGACTTCACTGACTATACGAGTAGTTATTGCCATGGAAAACGGACACTGTTGTTGGTACTAGACCTACTAACTATAACGACCAATTCGTTCGACAATGTTATGAATATTTTAAATCAATTGTTTTACACTTAACGGCGGAATTATTACGAGTAGTTGTGCTTTTTCTTGGAGTCCTGCAGTATACGCTTTGGATTAATTATTTGCGTCGGTTCCTTAGACTATTCATTAAATACAACAGTTAAAGTGGATTATTCATGCTGAGTAAGTTTATCCACAATTCATTGACCATAAGCAGTTTTTGAACTTTTATAAATAAAGTTTTATGCATTTAACGCGATAAACATTTAATAAATGCATTTTAATGTAGGTAGACCTTCTTTTTTTAGATAAAACAAATGCAAGTCAAATTTTATTGACATTGAAAACATTATTATAGTAATTGTTTTATAAATTAACCCGATTTGCCGTTGTTGATTTTTAAAGTATGACATTATTTTGTACATAATATATTCTGACGCCAATATACACTATTAATATTTAAATCATTTAAATATAATGTATAAACTATAAAAGTACTTACAATTGGGGTTGCAAAACATTTAACAATTTTTGTATCATATTTCGGCGGTCGTAAATAAAGTTTATTTTATGTACATGCCTTAATTTTGCTTATTTATTAATCGAATTTTTACAATGTTTTGTTTTAAAAATGAAATAAAAATAATGCAAGTGTTAATTTCAATCCTTAAATGCGTAGCAATGTTTATAAAAAGTTTAATATTAGCTTCTTCGTCCGTCTTTTAACAACAAAATGTTCGATCCAATGTTTAGCTTCGGGGTTTAATTATAATTGAATTTACAGTCAATTTCTTTAAATGCCTAATGTTCCATGCATTATATGTACAAAAGCCAGTAGTCTATATATGTAGGAGTTGCTCTAAGAAAATAAGCTCGTTTCATCCCAAGATGACACTTCGATAGCTTACACAAAGTAAAACTAGGTAACAAAGTAAGTTTTTCTAATTTTGCGTAAAAGTTACGCTAGATTTCCAACATGTGTAAGACTTATATAAGATGAATTACGATCGAGTTAAAAAATACGTTTAAAAAGAAACATTAGTATACTTTCATACTTCAAGCTTTGTTTAAATATTTATCGTTCATTTTATTTTTCGTTATTTGCGTTTTTAATGGCATTAATTATTTTTCAAGTTAATTAAGTATTTAGTACGTAAGTTTTTTAGGAATGAAATATTATTTTACGTATAATTTTCTGTTATTTTTATGTAGATATTACAATTTTTTATTATATTATATTTTAAAACTATATAATTTAATTGTTACATTTGAACCTTTTATAACGTGTTGAATTATTTTGTTTTAAATTACTTCTCGAAAAGTCTTATTTCTAAGATGATATATTTTTTAGATTAATTAAAAATATAGTATATTCCTATTTTATTCAAAAAAATTATAATGTCGTATAAGTTCAAAAATAAGAAAATTTAAACAAATTAATGTGAACGTTTAGATCGCATATTTCAAACAATGTTATACACAGTGTGATTTAAAACTTTTCCCAAATTGGCGAATACTTATGTCCTATAATACATATGATATGGCCAATTACATTCACACCAATATACACATCTATAAGTTTTTTAAGGAACACCTGTATTTTACTGTTAAGGCGTTCCGGTTAATATTAGGATTGTACATCTTAGTATTCGATTTTAAGAAAATCTAAGATATCATTAAACTTTGTTGTTATGCACATATTTAGTTACCCAAGAGTACAATTTCTTTCTATATGGTGAAGTTCCTTGAATATTATCGATTTGTTTGTCTTGAACTCCACGCAGCGACAAAGGGAATAATTTCTCAGAAATTCTTCTTCAACAACGCGCAAACTTCTGGGGGATCAGTTTCTATAACTTAGGTGTATAACAACTTATAGGCGCAACAGTTTTTACCAACATTTGTTAAAAATATTTCGTATTATGAAATTTCTTTTTAAAGTATAAGAAAAAGTACAATATGTGCACAGTCATTATTATCACATTATTCTGCCATTTGTTTCAATTAAGTTTAAACCACCCACACCTAATTCAAATATTTGAAAAGATTCAATCGTATCGATTTTTATTAACATGAAATCCGCGTTCATTTAATTGCCTATAGTAAATATTTTAGAGGGCACTTAATATTTGAGAAGTGACGTTGCATGAAAACGGTGATGATTATTTGAGTGTTACTCATAAATAATTTTCAAATTTATAAAACATTTTACTGATGTTATTACCGATAAATTTCGGTCCTTAGTTAGACAGACACACATGTCATCAGACTGAAATAGAAAATGATTTTGAGGCACAGTTTTCGGACGTGTAATTGCGGGTTTCACGGCTTTGTACAATTTTTTCTATACCAACAACTTTTAGATGACCTTGCATTAAGACGAGATAATTTTTAATAACTCATGATTATACTTCAATTCAAAATAAATTAATATTCCCAAATCATTGGTAGCCTATATTTGACACTGCATGAGGTTTTAGTGGCACCAACAAATTGGCATGAAAACCAGTCCTTATAGTCAAAAGAAAATTGAAGACAAAATTCTCAGATTTATTGACAAGTATTACGTAATAGATACCCACTCGATTTATATTTGCAATTTTATCTACAAATTTGGATCAATATAGTAACAATAGTATTCGTGAAATATTGGTATATCATACTGAATTAATCTTGAAGATTATATTTGAAATCTAAACTTGTTACAAAGCGCTAATATTGTAATCGATGTTTTGGTTTCGTTTTTTAATTAGTTTTCAAAAAAATTGTGATAACAAATAATACTTTCAGTTTAATTTACGACGCATACGGATTTTATTATGTTATAAGTATAATGTAATAAATAATATACATATGTGATCTTTATAAAACGTTCTACTTGATTATGTGGCTGTAGTTTTACTAATATCGTCCAGAAACATACAACAAAGTAATAAATACGGTATAAATTGAGAACACTATCAGCTGCTTTATTTTGCTAACCACAAAACTGATTGATTTATACTTTTAAGAGGATATTTTTTGTTATTGATTTTGTGTATAGGATAGATTTTTCGAATTTACGTTAGCTGAAAACAGCTCCCAATAAGTGTATTGATTGAAATATATTTGGTGTTGTTTTAGGCCTTTTTATTCGATTAATTATATCATATTTAATAGTTATTTTTATACAAACGATAATGTGCCGTCATGTGTTACGTATGGATTTATTGATTTATTTCCTAAGTCTTGCACAATACCAATTAATCACGTAGACGAATCTAATAGATTATAACGCAACAACGCATATATATACACATTTCTTGCAGTAAAGTTGGCAGAAATTCTTCAATTTGACTTTTGTTGATTTAAGATAAGAGGCTTGCGAATCCCAAAAAGTCCTATCTTTTCGTCTATAGTTGACTGTCTTGTAGGTAGGTGTGTGTGTGTATCTAGGTATATAATATGCATTGAGAAATGGTTTATTAAGGAAGTGATTAAACACAGTGATTCAAAGGGTAGAGAAAAAGAATCATATTGAATAACGTAGCAAACACGTAGCAAACAGTATTTTCAATAAAACTTCTAAATTTAGAATTTCTTTTTGTGTTCCAAGTATGTAGATAATATAACCACTAACGTGTTCAATACATTAGTAGGTAGGTACTTGAAATGACATTTGTAAGTAAAGAATCTAAAGCAGGTTGTGCAAATCGTTAATCTGTATTTGTATATTCGTGAAACAAATAGTTTTTTAACAAGTCAGTCGGGCCAGAAACCCTACAATCAATAATTGTCCTCGGTTATTCGATATATGCTATTCAATCAAAATAAATTGACTTTGCAATACAGTTACAACGAGTTATTATTGATAATATAAACTTTTAACTACTATAATACCGATTTTATTATCAATTTAGAGTCGCCACCTTTTCTTAAGTCAATTTCTCTGCTGTATATATTTTAGCGTATAATAAGCTCTCATTTTTAGTGCATTTATTATCTAAAAAAATGAAAATTATAGTTTTTCGTATAAATACATATTTAAATAATTCCAAAATCCGACTAATATAATGCCTTCGTATACTTAAGTTGAGTTTATTCATAATTTTCATTTACTTCTCATTATATATATACAGTAAATATGTACAGCAGGCAAAAGCATTTTAATTTCTCTGTGGGCAAAAGTATATATTTTAAACATAAAAACTGAATCCTTGCTTTCTTCAAGATTGTGTTATTTAAAAGCTGTAAAATAACATATATATCGCCCACGCACTATAGTATAATAATTGCTTCTCTATTCTGATATCAATTACATTTATAACCCCATATATAATATACTTCATTAAGAAATATTCTAAACTACGGAATAATAATCCCGACACACACACAAATACAAGGAGACACCGGCCAGTTAATTATGCCTAAGCCACCAATGGGCATCATTAGCATATCATTATGGCAGTTAGATATGCATACATGTATATTATGTGGATATATAGTCAGTAAAATGTATGCTAATTGGAGGTATAATATTGCTCCCAGAACGCACATATAAAAGTACGCAAGGAGCTATTTTGGCAATGAGAATCATATTGCGCGCCTTTCTTTTTCTCTCCTTAGATATACGTTTACGCTTGCTCATTAGATGATAGTGTTATTACTCGTCCTCAAAACCTTACTATATATTTCATCATTATTCGGGGATATTTTTATTACACAAATTCGATATATATATATGCTGTCAATCGAATTATGGTATTTAATATATTGAAACTACAGTTGGCTTGGTATTTGACTCGTCGGTCAGTATAATAGTGTAACTGGCAAGTTTGTTATTCATTATCTTCGATGTGTCGGCTGTATCAATGCCGATCGATGATGTTAGTCAATATTGATTATATTATGTTATCATGATCATGTGTATTTAATATAGTTCGTATGTTTACGCCAAAATTGTTGCTAATGGAGTAGATTTTCATCAGTAATACGAGAATGTAGGTTGTTTTAGACGAAGATTATGTTCAACGGAATGTGTTATTTTCAAGTTGTATATTCACGCAGACTTATAATTATTTAGAGCGATTAAAATAACAAAATTCACTGCATTACTATTAATTAGTATGTCAAAAACTTTTTTTTTTAAATAGTGAATTATACTCAAACTGAAAAAAAAATTAATTGTGCTTTCCAAAGTGTTATGCTATTATCAAAATAAGTGTTTATTGTGTAATCTTAAAGCTAATTTAATTTAGTATAGTATTTCGACAAAATAAAGTGTGTGGCGTTATTTTTGATCATCTGATTTAGAAACAGCATCTCAATGGAATTCGACGATGTTATTATATAATATCGCGTGAACTCTGAATAGAATAACCTTTGTAGTCAGTGCCCTGGAATGTACTTATTCACAATTCTGAGGCAATCGATCACTGTTTACATCGATTTATTGACATACTAATTAGTTACCTATTTAATGTGGTTACTGCAAACGGCCCCAGGATATTTCATTCATGCAATATACATAAGATTTAATCAAACTTTCTTAAAGAAAGTTTGATTTTATCTTAGACAAAATATATAAAAATTTGATTGCAATTTATGCAAAAAAAACTATAATTCAACATTTCTTATTTCAGATATATGCTATATATTTTAAAAGCATTAATTTTACAAATAGTATCCAACTGTACAGTCATGTCGATAAATTATCAAAACCACGAATAGTCATATTTATTTTCCTAAAATAATAAAAATTTGTTGTAAATTTGTTGGAGAAATAAATTGCCACAATTTTCCGAAGTTAAGCGACTTTTAGAAATGTTCTTATATACTCATTTTCTCCTCTCTATTTTCAGTCTGATATTTGTTGGTGTCTCTGGTTTCGCACAGGCCCTGTTGCCTAGACGACGACTATACCTATAACCAGTGACAAGGAAGACAATAGCGAGCGAGCGAGCGCAAGGCGACGACACGGCACGGGCAATTTGAATTGTAATTTGTGACAAGAAGAAGATGTCATCCGTGCAGGTGGCAGTGAGGGTTCGCCCCTTCAACACGCGGGAACGACATCTCGATGCACAGTGCATCATCTCCATGTCTGGCTCGACAACGTGTAAGTTTATCGCCCAGAAACTAATCTAAATAGACAGAAACAATTTCAGTCCCAATAGTGTACATTCATTCATAGCATTCAAGCATTGTTCATAATAGGCGATTGTGGTTGATTTGACGAGTTTGAACAAATCTAATAACTTAATGGCATATATATTTGTATTCATTATATTGTTACAAAGTTGTTAAACACGACGGAGAATGCTTGAAAAAAAGATTTTCAAATCTAGTTATTACATTTTCTATAAAGCAGAAACAGGTTTTTGTACCAGAAAACTTGAATTTCAGACTTCTTATTGCTCTTAATAATGAGATTATTGTCGCAAACTTTGTAGAGGTCTATATGGGTGTGTGTGTGTGTGTGTGTGTACGAGCTCCTGTCTGAGTGTTTTGATCGAACTTTCTGAGCACTTACTAAATTGCTTATTATACACTGAATTCTGTACATCCTCATTTGATTGGAATTGTCGGGACGCGTTATGATTTTTAGACTTTGTTTCCATTTAAAAAGAGTTTTTTGTAAGTTAACATCTTTAAATCGCAGATATACGCCAGAAGGTCGCCAGATGAATAGATAGAATTCAAAGTGTTGGTGCCTCGTGGCCCGCTGATAACAAGCGTTTACTTTTCCGCAGGATTCGCGGATATTGAACATAGCCTCGGGGCAAAGAAGCCTCATGAGAGCAAGGTCTCCTAACACTCGCGATAAATCCACTATTCAGGCAGCTATCAACAGACGGCTTTCACTGCCAGAATTACCAGAATACTGTACGCCTAAAATCCCCCCGCTGCAGTGTCTTGCTGAGGTATGCTTGGATCAAGAAGTAGTGGACACTTGAAAATTCTTGTTGCATTTCGCCTACATCAAGTTATATGCCACGCTGTTAAGTGGACATATTCGAAGGAATCTATACTCCAGCTTGCGCAGTTTATTGAATTAAGAATGCTGTACAACCGAACAATTTGCAGTGCACTCATTTAACTCGTTGTATGCCGTTCGTCTACGTTTCATTTGAAAGATGGACAATTTCCCTCTGTATAATATAGTTGATATTCAGCTTATTATGTTGTGGTAAATCACGCGTATTGATTGGAATTTAATACGATTATTCGCCGATTTTATTGCAACAACAGCTGACCACAAAGGAGATACATTTGAAATAATTGTTCCGTTAACTTAATATGCGCCGCAGTGGTAAACAAGACCGTTATTTCCTGAGGGCCATGTTGCACCACTCCCGTCATTCACTACATATATATGCCACTGCTTGAAAGTTCTAATTGCAAATGAAAATTATGTTCATATTAAAAACGGAAAACAATTTTTAATATCAACCGTCGTCATGACATTCCCAGTTGGAATTATTAGGCCTAACTCGAACTTTATCGAAAGACGTGATATAGTAAGCCAAAACTAAATCCAGATATGTAAATGTGGTTCGTTAATACTTAAATACATATTTGTAGATATTAAAATATAAATTTAAAATGTTAATGCACACGAAGCTGTTATAACGAACGATTAAAAATATTAAAATTATCCATACGAAAGTTTTACACCAGAATGATAAATATATAATATGTATAATTTAAAAAATGTTTCCGTAATATGACTATTTCGATATTAGAGGAAATTTGAATTGAAAATTTATATTAATACTTAAATTAATTTGATCAACTTAAAGTTGGTGTCTTATATTTTCTAAATAGTGCATTTTTCTAAACTTATAGTATGACATACTTTATTTAAAATTTAAATTTAATTAAGAATAATTAACAGTGATGCCTACCACTGCGCGTTTTCCGTTTTTTGCTGCGCGATTGCGCGGAAATACTAAAATTCTCATAAATCAGCGCGGAAATAGCGAATTTTATCTTATTTACGATTTCTTGAGTTGTATCCAGCTTTGAAAAGTATTTTTGCTAAATTGCCGCCTTCAGACGGGAAAAAGAAAAGAGTACAAACTATATTCTTTTGCACTCGGTTTATCAGATACCATTGTTTATCTACAGTTTCTATTCTATGCCCTGAAGCCGTTAAAGAGGTTTGAACTGTTTTTTCAAGCTGTTTTTTTTATGGCACCGAATTGCATCTCGCATAAGCAGCAGCTGAAAGACTCAGAACTTCTGATAGGCGAAGCTTCCAGAGAATCTCTCCGAAATGACCACTTGACTGCTTCACAAATTGCCTTGTTTTATAAACGTGTTCGAATGTTCTAT
>JAYRBW010079606.1:0-23938 GCA_036023295.1 Invenusta paracnida | reverse complement strand
ACTCTCCTCAAATGAGAGAAAAGAGGAACCTTTGAAAGATTTCTGATCTATATTAGATTTTATAGATATCTACAGGAGATGTTATATACATTCTAAAATGTGTAAAAACTAATTGTATGGATATATATCTATTTTTACAATAATTTTTTTAAATAACATTTTTAACCAGAAATTATATAAAATTACTCGTTAGGACAGAAGGATCTCTTCAGCAGTTCGCGCAAACGGAGAAAAAAGGGCTGAAGATAGGACCTTTTATCATTAGGATTGATATCCTCTCTTGCGCAATCTTAAATTTTTCAGGATAGACAGAAATCTGTCTCTAGACATTGATCCCGACGACGGAATAAGTAAGATGCATGTAGAGTTGACCGCGATCAATACTGATTTATGTCAAACTTATAAGAAAGCCCCAAATACAGGACCACACCGAACCAGTGCTGTAGCTCAACTACATCTGTTTTTCTCCACTGAATCATGTTCCCTGGAGGTGGGGGCTGCTGATTATACCTCGATCATTTGTGCAATCTACTAAAAATTGCCACAGATTGTTCGGTAAAAGTAAGTTAACGAAGTCTTCTTTGCTTTGAAGTTGATCTACATCGATGTGAGGTAATAAGCCATGAGCCCCAAGAAACTCTGGAACAGGCAAATTTCGTATATCTTTGCATGGAAAAACCTCTTCCCAGGCTAGACCATCAGACACAGAAGATGACGAATACATTAATAGCGTATGATGACAAAAATTTGATAACACTAACTACATGTGATGGTTTACTTATATTTTATGATATAAATAGAAATAAAAAAACTCAATAATCTTATGCGTAAAATTTGAGCCAATAGCAGCGCAGCTATATAGGTGTCATATCAATAAACCTGACATCAAAGAAATTATTTGGCCAATAAGAAAATAAACCCCTTTTGTGCTATGGTCATTTAGTAGAAAAGCCCCTAGCTCTCTACGGGTGTTCAAAGCAACAATTCTCATATACAGAATGCTTTTTATTCCATATGATGCTATAGAATTTTTTTTATAGCCATGGATCCATCCGTAAGACACAGATAAACAGCCATGGATCCACATGTGATCCATCCGGGTTTAAAGGGTTAATTAAACTACAGGGGTCCCCACAAAAATATAACTATTTAAAAACATATTACATTTTACAAAGCCTTATACAACAAGGAATACTATAGTGTGGTTAGATCAAAATATGGAAGATTTCATACAATCAAATGAGTGGCCATTCAAAAGTGCAGATTTAAACCCTATAGACTACTGCCTATGGAGTATTTCATTAAGTTGTGTACAATCATCTTGAAAGGAAATCAATTCACTCAAGATATTGAAGATATTGTGGAATACAGCCTACCTGATGATACTAAACTAGTAATTGTCTATATTTCTGGATATATCATTCATACAGACATACTTCCATATGATACTTTTGCTTACTACAAATGTTATGGTCATTATTTTGATAGACTTAATTGTGGTGGGCTAGCCAAACCATGGGACTCAGTTGTACAATGGGCAATTTTTTATTTTATATTGAAACAGCTTAATATTGAAAAATATTGTCAGGTTTCCTTGATCAATATATTTCTATATGTATCAGACAGGTATCAATTTTCTATCTCAAAATGAAATAGCAGAGTTCTATCAAATATATTTTTATGTAAATTTTCTTTATTAATTACACTTGTTCAGACAAAGAGCTTGCACAAAAAGTTTTGAAGTTATTGTAAATAGTATATGATAAAAAAATGATTATTGAATTTTTTTACAAGATTGTGTATTCATTATGTACAAACATAGGTACTACTTAATATATCAATTTTAATTGAGTAATTTATATAATATATATCACATTATATTTCTGGTTAATTTCAATTTAAAAAAATAATTATTACTCCTGGTTAATATTAGAATTTGACATAATATATCAAATAACATTGTAATGTATATATAATACTTCCTATTCTAGTTTGTTAAACAAACCACCTCCAGTTTTTCATGCACCCTGTATGCTTGCAAGGTCTAAAATATAGGTAGCCATGGTTAAATACCATTGAAGTGGAGAAGGCATATCTAAATTCCAACCCTGGCTTTTAAATATCCTTTCCCTCAGTCAAAATTCACACTATGGAACTGTAGACCAAAAAATTCTTCATGTGCAAGTAATTTGTTGTCATTCCCCAATATGCAGATAGTCAATTGTTCACAATTGCTGTAATCTGTGGTTTCATCAGCCATTACTGAAAAGAATTTTTATGTTTTGATATCATTGACAATATTCCTCTGGATTTGTAGAGACATCAGCTGCAATAATTTATTCCAAATTTCGTGGGAAGTGTAAATTTCTCGTTTTTGGGCCAACCAGTTTTTTAAATGAGCATCATCTTTGCATTGCAGATTCAACAATTGTGTGAGATTGTCATTTTGCTTTTAACCCTGCAATGCTAGTCCCTGTTGCGCCAAAAACTGAGTAATGTATGTTTTTGAGCAGAATAGTCATGTTTTTTTGTTTCCCTTTCTGATAAGTAATAGATATGAAATCATCAAATTTTTTAGTGGTTTATGGAACTGTAACAATATGCTGCAATACAATTTTATGACATTCTTATGATTCATGTAATGAGAAAACTTTACTTTTGTCTGTTCTAACTCTCCAGTTACAAAATCCTGTTGTAATATAAGTAGTGCCTCCCCTTTTCGGTAATGCAATATTAATTTGTTGAGCTTTCAAACAAATATTACAATATACTGCATCTTCTACTTCTGAGTAATGAATCTATGACCATATTTTAAACCAATCAGGTTGAAATGATTGTGAAACTTCCTTAGTTTTTCCAAAAAGATGTTGGGGAAATGTAGAATAAATTGACTGATGCTGTTTATCTGGAATAATCTCTGTGATGTATGTATGTCATTTCTGTTTTCAAGGAAATAAAGCATTTTTTGACATCTATTTCTATTCAAGGCTGGAGTATCATTCAAGGCATGGGAAATATTTGATGAAATGCGGTATTATGAAAAGGGTACTAGAGCGAAATTGAGGGGGGCCTTAGCCTCCACGTCCCACCTCCAGTTTGGACCCTGCCTTTATAATAATAATTTAATAATTTACAAGCTTAATTTTATGCAAAAGAATTAAAATATATTTTACATGTGCTATTCTAATTCTATTTTGTATTTTGTTACCTTATCTTATTTAAAAACTGTAATTTACTGTAATATGTAGTCTTTTTTGTTTGAAGTATATCATATAGTATATTCATTCAATATTCAATATACTTATTATATTTTTCATGGTTTAATTATTTTATTAAAGTACAATATTTAATAGACTATGACTATAAGTATACCTATGGCTATATAATATATTATAATTAAACTAAAAATATAACTAATAATGTATATATACAGGGATGCACAAAAGTCTCTTATATATTAATTCAATGTATACAATTCAATACATAACTGACAGTGATTCAATGGATTTGAAATTCTCAGCCAATACGCTGCATACTTAGACTAATCGTTTAGAAAAGTGGAATTTTTCACTATGCAGGAATTATTAATATTGCACATAACCTAGGGGATTTACATATTTAAGTTGTTATTTTTAATAAAAATATAATAAAAATTTAAGAGAAAACAGAGGTTATTTATAAAAAACAGAAATTGCAGTTGTACTACGACAAATACTTTATAGATGTTATATTTTGAAGAGTAACCTCTCCTTATTTATTACTGTTCCAGAAGCTTACTCTCTGATAGTATCTCCAGTAGTTATTGTCAATATCCATAGACAACATAAATTATGTTGATGCAACCGATTGAAGAATACTCCGATAGTGGATCGGGGACACTTTCGACGCATAGCAACACGATCCTGCTCTCTCGATCGCTTGGTGGCAATAAGAAGAAATTTGATGTTAATTTGCAGCCCTCGTTCTTTCGTGGAGGTAAGAAAAATACTCGGGAAAATTGAGATTTTTCCTTCTGAAATGGTCCCTTTTAATAATTTATAGTATTGGTTTATACGATTTTCTAATGTATTGATTGCATTTAACATATTTTTTTTATTAATCCATTTTACGCTATGAATTATGTGAATGATACATCCTATTTTGATAAACCCATTTTACATGGTAGACTTTATATTTCTTTGTAAAAACCTCATAAACATTCGTTTTGGATTTTTTTTTGTGACTACATAGCATATTTAACAATTACGTTTAACGGAAATTGCATATTTCCAATCTAATGACACGATTTCCTTGGAATGTTCAATCTTTTGCAGAAACTCCCGATACTATCCTTTCTCTTCAATCATCTTATCCTGACATCTCCGTCTTTTGTCGTCTCTGTGGAAATCACATCTTTATAACGGAGCTCCCGAAACACAAAGAGTACCACAGAAACCTCAAAACTTTTGAATTCAAAGGTGGGTATACTGTATATGTATGTATATACTCTTATACATAACATATTATTATTTTCAATTTGACAACTGTATTTCACTTTAAAGACTGACATTCCATATTTTGCTACAACCTCCTAATTAGAGTCTGATAATGTCACTATGAAAGACCTGATTGCTCGGAGAAAAGCCTTAATCCAGCGTCTTCGTCAAAAGCCTCATTCGAAGCTGGAGGAGTTTGCAGAGCTGGACCGAATTTACGACTTCCTCAAGAAAGAGCTCTTTCAGAATCAAACGGGAGCAACTCTTCCTCTCAGGCAGCACCATGTTTCTGTGGAGGATGTCATTAGTAAGTATAGTGCAATGTAATGACTCGCTAGCAAATTCATCTGTGTCAATAACAGACAAATGTCTGTGTGGCAGAAGTTGTCATAGTGCTGGAGATGTATTGAACGATTTTTCTAGTCTTATGATGAATATATAGGCATGATAATAAAATACGTCAACGGTAATGTGAAATATTACTAATTCCAGGCGTGTAGGTATACAATTACACACACTAATATTTTGATATCATGCAACAAATAAATTTTGTGGTAACTTTGGCCACTTAGCCACAAATTAGATAAAAAATTGAAACTTTAAAACCTAGAAATTATTTTGAAATATATGCTTGGAAATAGTTTACTTTGAAAAACTAGTTTCATTTTAATTGTAGGAATTAGATATAGGTATATATATACATATATTCGCTATTTGTTATAAGAAATGGCAAACAAATAACGTTTAGGCTATCAAACGCGGTGACATACTGCACATTTTTTAACAACATAGCTGCTCATTTATTTTATGATCAAATTTACTAATGACATACGTCATTCTGCGTAGTAAACATTTCATGCTTTTAAATGATGCATTTTTGTATAACTTTTATAACAATGAATGGGCAAGTTGCTATTTATGTTCAATTGAACTAAATATTTAAATACGTTAATTCGTTTGAAGGGATTCGTCTATTTTGCTAAATTAAATTGGAATAGAAAAGGCATCTTCATTGTTACAAAAACTGCCAACAGATTAATATAACTGATTACATAGTTAAAAAGATTTAAATGTTTACTACAGAATAGACTTGGGTTATTAAAATTTTTGATAATATAGATGAATAATTATGTAGTTAAAAACTTCATATTATGCAGCATTTGATGGAAGGATAATTAAGTGTTTGCCACTCTTTTAAAAAATCTGATCACTTTAGTTTCGTTTTTTAAACAACTTGTAATGCAACTAAACACTGTTAAGTTATTAGCAGTACTTTTTACAAAGTGTCCCTGAAAGCCGCAGTGCTGCAAATGCTAATCAGGCACTCACAATATTAACTGTAGTCACTTTAATTGCTTAAAGTCCTTTGTTTTATTCTCATTATAAATAAAATTTATTCATTTCCAGTTTCTAAAATAAATTATAAATAAATTTCAGTTCTCATCCTAATTTCCATACAAGGAGGAAAACATATATACATATATAGATATATATATACATAGTATGAAATTGTTAAATTTAATAAGAATAACTATATATTGTATAAGAGCATCAGAAGATATCGCTGTATTTCTTGGATACATAAAAGTAGAATGATTAGGGATACTGGGCTTAATGTACTTATGCTATTTATAATATTAATGAAGGTATTTAGGTACAGTTTGTCGTAATTTACGCAATTTAAATAATTTTTTTAAATGGGTATTTCCGCATATGTAGTTCAACTATATTGATTTCTATTTTCATAATAACTTTTTTATTTTGATAGAATGAATATTTATTAATCTGTAGTATATAAGGAGATATTTATTTTTGCCTTCATTAATTACAGATTAATTACTATAATAATTGCGACTAATATTATTGATATTATAATATGTATTAATACAACTAATATTATTAATACCTACTTACAAATAAGGAAATTGATTGATGTAGTACTGGCATTCCTATTACGGCTAACACCATATAGTTGACCTTCATTTTAATTATACTTTATTTTCTTAATATAGGAAAGTTTTAAAAGTAGTCATCGATGGATCTTAAAATAGTGCACCGCTCTGTTCTGTAAATAATAATTCAGTCCAATCAGATTTTAAATTAGAAAAATCGTGTAAAACTGACATTTGTACCACTAACAAAGTTGATTGTGTATATATCTAAAATACGATCTTGGGATACAATATTTTATGAGCATTAATTTTATTTTTCCAAATGAAATAAGGCACAATTCCATTTTTTTGCAATTTATAAAATGTCATTTTGAAAGAAATGCTGTGCTTGTCAATTTTTTTTGTAATTGTTTATGACACTTTAAAAGAAAAATTAAACTCATAAATTATATAATTTTCTGGGTTCTTTTAATAATAGTTTTTGCATCTATTTTAGAGCTAAAACATACGTAGGAATCAATATTGAATTGTATCTGGAAACTTAACCATACAATTAATGATTTTATGTTTAGTTTTAAAAATTATATTAGTTTTTACGCTTAAAGAAGTAATATACAATATCTATTTTTTGAATCCCGTATTTGAATAAATAAATGTGTTAAATTAAATTAGGCAAAACTCCGGGAACTGTCATATTTTTTAAATTGGAAAACTAATATAATGCTCTCCGCCAAGGGTTATTGTGTTTATATTGGATATGTTATTCTACACTATCAACTTTATTAATAATATAAGTTTCAGATAAAAAATCTAGGCTATGAGACATATACATTTTTTATTTTTACTAGACTATGTTTTTTGTTTGCTGTATTTTCAAGAATTCCAAGAAATACTTGGAGCATAATTCCTATATCTTTGTTCTTTTTATTCGATTTTATGAAAGTTGAATGCAAAATCTAAGTACCCAATTGGCAAAAAAATTATTCAGATTCTTTTTTTTTTCTTTAAAATCTTATTGCATTAAAAACTAAATTTATGATATTTGGAAATGTATTCATACAATATTTTAATACTTTTTTAAAACTAAATAATTTAACTTTTACTATGTAGTACAAAATTAATTTGTTTGTATCAATCAGAAGCTTCCCTTTTTGTAGCATCTCATTGGTCAATTTACTGCATTCTGATTGGATGATGATTTCACCGCCAAATTACACTTCACTTTAACGCGAAGCATATTATACACATTGTTCTGTTTCTAATGTCATTAAGTAAGACGGATTGAGCATGTACAACCACTAATCGGCAAGAAATGCAACACTTTTAAAATATTAATATTCTGATTAAAAGAATTATTAAAACATTATTATGTATATAATGTAGAATTAATATAAAATTATACATATTATATATAAAGCATACATTTTTTAAATTGTTGAAATGTTTAATAAAATTGGTGTTTCGATTCTTTCGTTAGGATAGTAGTACATTATATATACATTGTTGGTTATTGAACTTAACAAGGATTTATTATATAATGGATATACATACCTATATATATATATACATATATATATATATACGTAAAAATACATATACCTAATAATATTACGTGGCTTCCTTTATATAAACAAAAAAACTCTTGTAATGCAGTAAAATGTTATAGGTGTATATGTCTTTCAATTAAATGATTTCTTTACATTACAGAGTATAGGAGAAAGGTAATACCCTAATTACTATTAGTGTAAAACATTTGTAATTTCCTAGTACTTATGCTATTCGAATTATCAAGTTTGTGTATAATATATTATAGTACCTACCTAGCTTAGTTTACTTTTTATACTTTGTTGCACATAATATATGCACGTTTTTTCAAATATAGTAATTTTCTGTGAGTTTATAGTTTGGTCGTTAGAGTGAATTTTGAATTGAATTGATTTTATGATTGCTTTTTTATAATTATAGTTTGTTTTCCAAAAATTAGATAAGGAAGTCTAATTATTGCCTTTTTCATTGATGTTTGAAATTACAATGTGAGAATTGAACTAAACAATATATATTTTAAAAAGAACATTAATGTTTAGCTTCTAATATAATGCTCATTTTCAATTTCAAATATTTTATTGAATATTTTAATGAAAATTACAATTGGTCTTTTTATTTTACTTCCATTCGTTTAGAATATAATTGTCAATTTGTATGAATCATTTTATATATTTTACACTTGATAAAAGTACTAAAATTCGTTTAATTTAAAGATTGTATAACTTAATACGTACATATTCTAATTGTGTGATACTATTCTACATAATAGTACGGTGTGTGGTTGCTAAGATGTGTTACTATGATTCCCCCTAACCTAACAACGGTATCCAGGCAAAGGGCTCCGGTGCTCGTTGACCTGTTGCGTAGGCGTGGGTGTTGCTTCTACGGATAACACGACTTGGCGCCAGGACATGGAAGACACAAGTGTTTATCAGGACTACTTCGGCAACCATGCCAGCAAGGCTTACATGGCGGTCTTTGATGGTTATCATGGATCTTTCGCTGCACAGGTTCGTCTTCGTCTATGCTGTGATAAGATCATTCCCCAGTAGTAGTATGAGACACAAAATATATGACATAAGCTGAACTTTAAAAAAAAGAATTGCATTTTCTGAGCCGCTGACGACAAAAATGATATATGTGTATTGAAATGAATTAATAACAACTAGAGGGGAAATTTTCCATATCCGTAATGTAGACACACCGCACTAAACGCTTAAAATTGTAAAATATATATTATTGTTTTGTTGTACAACGTCGCACATAACATTTTATTTATTTAATGGAACTGAATGCAGGAATATCAATTGACTCGAAAGCGTCTACTTAACATAGGCATGGTATAGGCGAGACACAGCGAGAATTTTCTAATCAAAACTATTATCTGATCCAAGCATATATATATCTAGACTTTAACAGCAAACATTTCCTAGAATTTTAACAAGAAAAACTGTTAAAGCTTCTGATTACTGTACTAATATATCCTGAGTTTTAGTAGACCTTTCCTATCTATCATATTTTAGCCACATTTATAGTTTTTGTTTTAAAATGTAATTAAAAACTAGTATAATGATACACATTCTATAAGTCAAAATATTAATAAAACCTGTTGTATGGTTAAAAATGTTGTGTTTTATAAAATTTTGAGAAAGTATATAGTAAGTTTTTCCCGTGGGAAATATTTTACTTAAACAAATTTTTCATACTTTTTTTCGGTTCGTGTATTGATGTTTTATACACATTTTCAGCATTTTTATTATATGTTTCCTACAAGGACACTAAAACACATGTGTTTAGTTGTCTTTGGTTTCCTAGGCTCTCCTGTTTTTGGACAAATTTAGCTCGACTAATACGCCTTGATAAGCAAACTCAATTTACGGTTTGAAACCAGGCACTTTATTTGATACATAATTATAATTTTGTTCAAATGGGATCGAGAATTGCAATAATCTAAAAAAAATAATTGCATATGAACTTTTTTTGAGCGAATGAGCGTTTTTAAGCATTATATTAAAATAAAATAAAATATTTGAAATACGTGTTTAAGCTATAATTTGAGTCAAAATTGTATAGCTGAAACACTTAAAGAAATGAAATTTAACATATAATTTACTCCTTCCTTCAATCACTCGTCTGTCGGTTCTTCACGGCAGGTAGCGGCTGATGAACTGCACCACGCGGTTCTCTGTGAAATGCTCCGATTCGACCCCTTCACAACCTGTTCATGCACTTACAACATGGTCGAGGAGCATTCTGTTGCGGCCAAGGAGGTCCATAGACCCCGAACTCAGCACAGGTGAGCCTGCGCGTGGACTAAATAAGGGATTTCTCTCTGAGTAGAAAATAGTAATATATCTAAAAAATATAACCTGTGGAAGATTTAGACCTTTTTTGTCTCCAGTCAATTTGTTTTGTGTATAGATAAACTATTAACGAGGTAGTTCAAAGGTATTTTAAAATTAATTTCATTGTAAAAAATTCACATTATGGTCAATTTGTACAATTTTAACCAGTTAAATATATTATATTCTAACAAATTGGCATATACATATATTATATTCCATTTAATTATAGAAGGTAGAAAAATGTTGGTGAAAGTCACTTTTAGGCAACTTTGTTTTATTTAAAAATATACATATAAAATAATTAACAAGATAGAAACAAAATTTCGTGACAGGAAACCATATTTAATAAGCTCTTTTTCGTGGTAGCGTTCTACTAGTATAGCAACTAATACATGTAAAACTAAAATATTATATTATTTCTAAATAAAAATTTATGAAATATCTTATATATCAATATTATGAAATTTTAACACTTAAAAACTTAATTTATGAAAAGATATGTTTCAAAATTTATATACTTTTGTTTTTTACGTACATAATAATTTTATTTTTGACATTTTTTAGCAAGATCTTATTTTTAGGAGAATAAGTTTTATTTCACATGGTTTAGTACTTTGACTATTTTCTATAATGATAAACAGGGCAAATACACATAAAAAGGTGTGCACACACATGCATAGATATGGGGTTCATCGAAATTACAAATACAACAAATGTTCGTATACAAAAAATAACTGTCCGAGTTAAGTACAATTTCAGATTTGTATATATCTGAGCGATATAAATGTTCACATTGATTGGTTAAATTCTTTCTTTTCTTGGACGAACAGTGAACGCGTCCAACTGCACATGACAAGCACCAACCTGGTGGAAGCAATTGTGCACAGCTGTGAGGAACGGCTCGACGAACTGGCTGCCTCTGCTGCCGATAAGCGCACTGGATCCTCTGCTGGTGGAGGTCCTGATGATTCGACTGGAGGCAAGGTGGAGATGGGGAAGAAAGGGAATAGCCAGGAGACAGCTTTTGCTGAGAAAATGGCAGCTGCCTTCAGAAAAGCTTATCTTTACACGGACCAGTTGTTGATGCGAGGTCAGGATGTTTATACTACTGTGAGGTAAGATGTCTGGATACATTATTTATGCCTATAATAAAGTTTAAAACATTGAGTACCACTGCTAAAGGGTGCATAATTTAAACTATATGCATAATATGTGTATTGTACAAGTCCTATGAACTGTATAATCTAAATCCTTAATCTAGGTTTAAATATAGACTTTAAATACACTGACTTGACAAAGTACTCGCTTGTCAAAAGTGTAACTTTAGTTTTGTTAAACAAAGGCTAGAAGAAGGGATATATTCCGGGCATTTTCTATGTAATAACGGAATTTATGCATCTTTATATCGCAGAAACTATTTTAACTATAATATTCCCAGCATTTACTCCCAAACTGGGGTCAGATAGGAAAAGCTGCAACATTACATATCAATATAGATTTGATTACAGTTATATATCCCAGATGAAGATTTTCTGATTTTAGACTAATTTTGTCTTTTTTTTTAATCCATATTTTGTGAGAGAGAAGAACATATTTTTGTAAAAAAATATGTTCATTTTTACTTTTATATAGATAACATATTTCATATAAATTCTTCCACGTGTTGTCAAACATTTAAGATAGGAATTAGCCTCACAAATTCTATAATTTGAATTCTAGATACTTTACAATATTGATAATTACACCATTTTAAGCCATAAAATGCATATGAGAATAGTATTCTAATGTTTCTAGAATTTGAATTATAGAATTTATAAAGCTAATTTCTATTTTAAAAGTTTGGAAATACTTAGAGGAACAGATTCATATGAAATATGTTATCTAAAAGTAAAAATTAACTTTTTTGTGCAAAAAGAAGGGTATTTATAAAAATTATACCCAAATCAGAAAATCTTCCATATTCTTTAATATGTGAAATCAGAAATATAATTATTTTATGTTGCCCCATAGTTTGAGAGCTTAAACTTTTAGTGTTATAAAGGTATCTTATGGGTAATAAAAACTAAAGAGATTGGTATTGTTCAATTTTTTCTCCGTGAAATTTTAAATGGTTTTGAACTATAAATACCAAACTTGTCTCACAGATAGAATTTCGATAAATTACGCTATAAAAATAAATTAATATTAATATATGAAAATTTAAATATATAATTAAATCTAAAACTATTGCGCAATTCTAAAATAGTTTTTAGTATCGGCTGAGACAAAGTATTCCTGTTTTATCAATGTGTAATCGGAAAAACGAGTAAAACATGCAAAAGTAGATAATTTGCAAACAATTAAAAAAGAGTAAAAACGTTATCTCTATATAGAATCTTACCGTATTAAAAAGGCAAATTTTAATGTAATAAATGAACATATGCATTTCTTCTTATTATTATAAAATTAATTTAAAACTTTTACGTATGCGAAAATAATTAATCTTAAGCTAGTTTCCCGTTTCCCTTGTATCGTTACATTGACCCTTGTTTAATGTCTTCGGGTTTAAATTATTATGTGTTAAATTTATTATTGAATTGTAGTTAAAGTATGCAATAAACCTTTATCGATTATTTAAAATAAAATTACCAGTTTGTTGCACTTTAAATAGTTTATTCTTGATGCAATAATAAATAGGTATATGTTTATGATAATTTCAGAAGGCGATCTGGTGAAAATATATCATCAAGATATTCATCACAAAAAGTTACTTGAGAAAAAAGTTATGGATTTTTAGAATAAAGTAAATTTTAAAATCTGATAAATGTTCGATATGAGGGGATTAATGAGTTCATAAATATGTTTAACCAGATTTATAATTAACTTTTGGTTATAGCTGATTAATCAATATTTCCTTTTGGTTCATATTTATCTAGATACAGCCGTTTGAAATATATCTTTTCCATTCCATATGAAGTTTTCGTTAATATTTTCGTCATAGGAACTTATGGGATATATCGTATACTATATAATATTTTTCCATTTAGCCTGATTTTTTAAATCAACCTTTAAATATATAATTTTTGCGCTATTATATATTGTGGGTGTAAAAAGTTTCAAAATATTGAAATTTTAAATCAACTTTTGATAGACTACTAAAATGTATAAATCATTTTTTTGGTTAGTTTTATGTGAAACTAGAACACTTTAAAATTTACTAACAATTTGACTAATAGGTTTAAATATACCTACGTTTTATATTTATATCTCCGATTCTTCAGGTGGAGTGGATGTAATGCAACGACAGTGCTGATGAAAGAAACTTTGACTCTTCCCCCGGTTGAGAAGGATGATAGCAAGGAAGATGGGTCACCATTGGGCTCCTCTAAGGAAGGGGAGGACAACAAACCAGAAGGATCCAAAGAGTTGTTAAACTCAGCCGAAGAGGAAAATGGAGGAGGAGGAGAGGTGGAAGAATTGGCACGGATATACCTGGCCAATGTGGGTAACTCGCATGCCATTCTTCTGCGTGACAACTATCCCTACAATGTGAGCAAGGATCACTCTACAGCTAGTCCGTCAGAGAGAAAGCGAGTTAGGACACTGAGTGAGTGGGGATCTGTATGGCCACTTTGAGAGGTGGTAGCTCTATGAGAAGATAATACTAGTTATCAATGAAGGGCTATTGTTAAAGATTAGTTAAATATTTCTGTGAAATGATTAATTATTCATATGTTTTAATAACAGCTATTTCATATTTATCTTTTATGAAATTATATATATAAACATTTGTTTTTATTTTTACTTAACTAATTTATAAAAGAATTTATGTATGACTCATTATATAATGCATATTTTTTGTACTTCAAACATATTATTTTTCTATTTCATCAGCAATATTATTGAGATAATAAATTGTAATATCTTAATCAACCGTGTAAACAGACAGAGAGATAGAATTGCAATATACAAGGATAGAGGAAATATCAAAAGAGAGGCTATTCAAATCAAAAGCAAAACCTTTCTCTAGAAAAACTATCTATAATATAAATAGGTACGGGAGTCGAAAGTTTGTTTGACTTAATAACCCGGTCGTGATCTTACTTTCATTAAAATTGTCAGATTTTAAATATGAAAGAGGCATATTCTAGTATTTAAAACTTCGTTAATAAATAATTTGAAGTATTAACTAAATAAATTATAAGCTGAGAAATAGCAGTCGTATAATTTGAACAGATTTTTATCTGTCAAGTTATTTATATTTGAATTATTTAATCCGCATAAAATTGAGTTTTTAATTCTGATATATACCATTTACAGGTTATATGTATATTACATTATCTGCACTATTTTAGATGGGTCCCTTACAAAGCGAAAGCACGAGATCCTCCTCAATGGTGTGGTTACAGCCACTCGTGGCCTTGGTAGCCATGGAGATGCAAATCTAAAGCGGTGTCTCATAGCCGATCCCTACACGATGTCAGTTCCGGTGGACGCGCGGTGTCAGGCTCTTGTGATTGGCTCAGGTGGTCTCTGGTCTGTCTTGTCAGAAAAGGAGGTGGCTAGTATAGTGGCCAATGAGTTGCCTTGTAACTGGATGAGTGAGTTATATATTGAAATACAATAGGAATACTATTTAAACAAAATACTGAACGTAATGAAATCAAATGTGTTATCGACAAATTAAACGCGCCATCTAACTATCATCTAATCAGAATGCAGGAAGTTGACTAATCAGATACTAAAATGAAAGGATATTTCCTGGCTAAAGGAAAAAAATTGTTAAAAAAATTTTAATACATTCAATAATCTATTTGCCTTTTTGGACCGAAACTGGAATTCATGACTTATTTATATAATGTCCAGATTCCAATCTCGATAAACTTATTTAAATGAAATATTTGTGATATCTTTCTCTCAGACCCCCCAACTGACCGGAGTATCGACGATCTGCTCTACTCCGATGAGCCAGACTACAGTTTCTCCTCAGCATCTGATAAGGCAGCTTCAGAGCCCTCTTTGTTATCAGTTCGAGAGGATCTGGAGGCAAGAGGATCAGAGTACAGTTCAGCATCTGAGAAGGCGGTTTCAGAGCTCCCGGCATCTGTCAAGGAGGGGATAGTCAAAGAGGAAGCTTCTTCTGATGTATCGAGTCAGAAGAATGTGAGTCATTTGAAAGCTGCTATAATCATATACGGTTCCCTCTTTTGCTCTCTAATTTCAGAAAGTTTCATATTGATGACGAATATGTAATCGGCATTTTTTGTTGCGAAAAATACAAATTAATGGCACGCTTTTATAATTATTTCATTCAATAAAATATCAGAATTTTGCAATAGGTAGTCTCTATTTCAAAAGATAGGTACCTCTCTTTGTACTTTTTTGTGTTTTATAATTTTTTTTGATAGCTATTATTCGAAACTAATAGTTTTCTTTGTCTTTCTATTTGAGTATTGATTGAGTTTTTTAGAACTCGAAATTTATTGGCGAAGATAATATTCTAGGAAATTGAGAAAAATATAAAGCTTTTTAAAAGCCCTGGAAGATAATGAGATTTTTGAAAAAAATTCTTGGAGACGGAAATAATTACTACATAATTTTGATCATCTCGCAGTAAAAACTATTAGCATCTTATCAAAATACCAGTTCCCGACACAAACCTTTCTTCGAATATAATAGAAAGAGTGACGAAAACTCCAACACGTTTGCAGCTGTTAATGATCTAGAGGTGCAGCTCAAGCTCCTTGGGAAACAGATAAGGTCTAGGAGGAAAATAAATTAGGCAAATAAAGTAGCCTTAGGAAGGGTATCATTATCCTATTATTATAAAAACATGAATTCCTGCCGGTATTTCTTAATTTTATTAAAATGTCAGTGGACATCGTGTTTAAGCAGTTTACTGGTAAAACGATAATCTTTTTGTGACATCGACATGCTCGTATTTCCTACTTACTCACTCTTGATCAATAGGCCGTATCTGAGGCTTCATCCGTGGAGAAAAAGGAAACAACCAGCAGTTATAAGAATAGCGGAAGTTCATCTGCTACGATGGACGAAGATGGACGGGAGGCTGAAACACGTATTCACGTGGACTGGGGACCAATGTCAACGGATGCCGGTACTGAATTCCCAGTGTCCACTGCCAGACATCGGGTAAGAATATCATAGCGCGCATATTATCTAATTTTTCTTAAAATGTTTATTTTCTACAAATCGATAGTCTATATATTTTGAAAACTGATTAAATAGAAAACATTAATTATTTGAAAGTTGTTTATAATTTAAATTGCGTTTAAAATATTTAAAAAATCGGTTTATTTGTTTTTTTATTTAGTCTGTTTATTATATTTTTATACTTTATTATGTGATTTACTTCTAAAATATTATTTGGAATATAAAATTTAAAATATAATTATAAATTACTGAAGCTTTTTGAATATTTTTGCTGTAATTTCGAACTCTTTTAAATCATCGCAATAGAGCCGAGAACCTATCGATCAGAACTGCCGTCTAGCTGAGGAGATCGCCCGCAAGGTGACTCAAGCGGCCCTGCTGGCCGAGAGTCATGAGAACGTGACAGTGATGGTAGCACTCTTCCCTGCAGCTGTTCAGCAGCCAGAATTTATGAGCACCGAAAAAAATACGGTCTCATCTCCACCGTCGCCTGAATCCACCAACCAGTTCAAAGGGGAGAATGAAGGGGAGGAGGTTGAGTCCTTATCCAGAGAGGGCCTAGAGGGGCAGCAGGAGCAGTGAATAATGATCTGGCAATATTGGATATGTAACTATTATTTAGACTTGACATTTAGGTATCCGATGTTTAATTACTTTAAATTCAACCACTACTAAACGTTTAACTAATCAAAATCTAAATCGATATCACTGTTGGATTATAAGTTGTTGATGACATGCTGGTAGCAGCACAGGAAACATGTAAGAAAACATTTTCAAATATGAATTCTATATGATCTACGCTAATTCGCTTAAGATATTATCGATATCGTAACAATAAACGTTTCTAGTGATTCTGGCAGTGAAAGTTGTTTTTGATAAGTTGTTTTTCTTTATCACACTTCTTAATTATAATTACCCCTCCTTACTACTACGTATAATTTGGCACATAATATATAAGCCACCCCTCTGTGATTAGAAACTATATCATTTTATAACAACAATCACCTTAACAATTTCTGTTATTTATTTAGGATACATATATTTCATTCATATTTCTTGGTTACTTTAAATAAATGTTTTCTATTTCATTTTTCTAATTTAATGTGCACGTATGAACTTCACTTTCCAAAGATGTATTAAATAAATATTCAGTGATATTCAATTTAAGTCACCAAAATGGTTGTAAAGCAATAGTAAAATATTCAAAAAGAAATAATTTTTCAACTAGTAATACTTCTTATATGATAAAGAAAATTAGCTGGTATACTGCTAACTATATTTATATTATACATATTTATTTTATAATGCTTATATTTTTTAATGATCTCCATGTACTCAAAATATTCCTACTGTTAGTGTGTTTTTATATGTGTTTATCATTCTTGACATTTTATGAAACATTTATTGGTTATTTTGTGGTGCGTTATATCAGTGTTTTAAAATATAAGATTTTACAGCTTGTTTTTACATTTGACAAGAATTTAAAAAAAATTTATATAATAATGTGTACATATTTTGATAACCTTATATCGCAGAATATAGTAATGACCAAATATTTGGTTCCTCTCTCAAAAATGAAGACAATTAGGACAAATCCAATATGGCGGATAACGGGGGAAATTGTTGGCTTACTCCTAGTTTTCTGAATTGAAATAATTTTGTGCGTATTGGAAAAGCAATTAAAACAAATGCAGTACGGTGGCCGCCATATTGGACTTGACATAATTGTGCTTTCAATTTTAATGTATAGCGCTTACGGGGAGATACCAACCTGGTCATTTGGATGATCTTGGACCTTACACAAGTGCCTAATGGTTCATGTTGACTAATTAATCTTTCAGTGAAATCATTCTCCGGAGTTTATTCTTATTGCTGGTAGATTTTATGTTTGATATTGTTGTGCTGTGTAAACCTCTAAATACTCATGATATTATATTTTTTAATAAATATAGCTCTTTCATTATTTTTGTGTCCTTTCTTTATCTATAAATGTTTTGAATTTACCTATATTTGCGAGCATTTTTATAGACTATAGTTATAATTGTATTTTATATATTTTAAATATATTTTCTAGTTATAGTAGATTTAGGTAGATAGGTATTTATATATCAGTTATTTTGTCACGTTTCAAAAGACAAAACAATTTGTTATGTCGTATATACATCTAATACATAAATGTGACTTCATACCTAAAGTTCTTCAAAATATGGTCAATATTTACATGACAATGGAGATTTCTAATTAGTAAATAATAGAACTTTATTTCTATTTCCTAACCTATAAAAGAAATGTATATATGCGGTATATTCTGGATAAAATTATAATTATTAGCATTTTGCTAATTGCACGTATACATATAACTTTTGTAAAGGTTAATTTTTTTAATGCTTTTTCTGCAAACTTTCAATTGTTATTTACATTTATGAAATGACTTATTGTTTTATATTGAAAATATCTGGTTTGCACTAAATAGTTTTGATTTATCTTAATGTTTTATAGATTTTAAGAATTTATATTAGTATTCCTGTAGAAATTTAGGCAAGGTAATAAATTTAAATAGATTAAAAATATATTGTCATTATTTATCAGAATTTTATGGGATTTTCAATGGGGCATCTTGTCAAATTTTATCTGTTTGGAGAAAAAGTCATGAAGCATTATGTAAAGTACGACATTTTTCGAGAACCATTTAACAAAGTATCGAATAATATATGTGAGGAATAAGACAGAACAAAATGTAATATCTTAGTTAATTTCAAAAGCACCCATTAAAGTTCTCTCATATTCACTGTCTTTGGATTCCAGATAGATAACTGGAACAAATAATAAAACTCTGCTCGATTATGCACACTTCAAACCGGCTTTTCTACAGGAGTAATTGTTTCCACATTGTTCTATACAGCCACAGTGTACAATTTTCAATAACTCTGGACGAGCAGCAGTAACAACATGAAGGTGCCCCTCGCTTCCTCAAAGCGGTCAATCTACTTCTGGGCTGCTTTAACACATCATTAATAGAAGTCTGGGTACAGCCCTCAATCCTGGAAAGACGCGATCATCACTTCCTCCTCAAAGCCTGCGAACAAAATTGATTCGTACCGACCAGTCAACTTCACTTCCTGCATCATCAAGACCATTGTGGTAGACGCCTCAGCACTCTCAAGATGATAAAGGCTAGATATCCGAAGAAGAAGCAGATCCTGTAAAAACTAAGCCTTTTGCTTGTCCTACGACATCAAGTGCCGTGTTCGAACGAATATTAGACCTCTCTCTCTCTCTATTTTCTCGCGGGTGTATTTCCGGGTCGTGAACGGCCAGCCAACCCCAGGAATTTCAGGATTTGATTTGGGTTTGTCTTTATGATGTTGTCATAGGGTGGACGGGCCAAGGTCTTCAACCTAGCCTGGTCATACTGGGGGCAGTGGAAGAACAGGTGTTCTGTAGATTCCACTACCCCCGGGCAGTGGTCGCAAACAGAGGAGTCAATCTTCTTGATGAAGTGCAGGAACTTTTTGGTTGACGTCTGGTTCCCTGTTCTGACTTGGTGTAGACTGACGCTGTCAGCTCTATCGAGGGTGGACTTAAGCTCATTACTGATAGTTCCTCTGCCGCTCCACCTTCTTCTGAACTCACTACCGAAGTCTGCTTGGTTTTTCCATTTGCCTATTTCATTACCTCGCGCCAGATTCGTGATCACATCGAGGCCGATCGAGACGCGATCTTGAGGCTCTTTGGTAACTTGGTTGGCAATTCTGTCGGCCTTTTCATTTACTTCAATGCAGCAGTGAGCCGAGATCCACTGTAAGCTAATATTGGAATTGATGCGATCGATCTTATCTCGGATTCTTGAGGTGACTTCATTATCTCTATTACTGGGACCACTTGTGAGGGCTTCTAGCGAGGACTAGCTATCGGTGAGGATGCGGATGGAGTTGGATTTGGTGGGCCATTTCGTAACCTCTTCAAGGACAGCGTCAATGGCGTGGAGCTCTGCTCTGAACTGAAGCTGATGCAATATCCGCCCGCTGAGACTTGACCGTTGGCGTTGCTACGACCTTCCATAATGTATCCACCGTCCTCATTCTCGGTGCAGTTGACGACTGAACCATTGGTCCAGATGGTAAGATTGGCCGGTTCGAGGGTGGAAAGGTAGCTGGCAGCGATTCGTTTCTGATCAGGTGGTAGTTGTTTCTTGCTGATTGGTGGAATGGTATTAGTGTTGATGGTCATGCTCCTAGAAGGTTTCCATGGTGGTTTGCCACTGATTGGCCTCGAGTTGAAGTAAGAATATTTAGAGCTATATTATTATACGGTCTAAGTCTATTTTCTAATTGTTAACTCTACCTCATTAAATATTTCATGAAAGAAGTCATATATATCCTTAATAAATTTATCATAACTCTTTAGCTCATTTATATGATGATTATTTTTAAACTCTCATCAGTTAATAATCTAAAAAAACAAGCAAGAGAATATTAAAAACTTTTGTTATCTTCATTTATTAATTATGAACTCTTAAAATTATGTTCAATAAAAGTACCACCATTCAAATCATTAATTATATTTAGGGTTATAAATGTACTTACTATATTTTTAAATACTAAACTACTTTCTCTTCTTTCAAATTCTTCTATTAAAGTAATAATTTTATCATTCAAATTATCTTTCAATTCTTCATCTAAATCATTAATAGAATTAATAGTATTTGATTTTTTCAAATGTAAATAAATTGTCCGGATGTCCGAATTCTATAACTGGTCTTCTTCTTATTTTAATTATATCATTAGTGTAATTTAAAGTTTTTAGAATATCATTGTATAACTCTTCGGCATTCTCATCAATGTAATTAGTAGCATAATTAAATTTATATTTAATTGCAGTATTATTTTTAAATGATTTAGTTCAATAAAATTCTGGTATACTACTCGTAAATACTTATTCACCAAATAATTTATTTAAATTTAAGTTCTTTGCATCTGCTGTATGAGTTAATTTAAATTTACTTGTTGGAGCTACAGGTACATCAAGTGCCTTCAGTTTGTCTAAAAGGTTAGTTTCATTCCTATCCAAATTAAACTGTATTTTGAATGCCATTTTAAAGAGTAAGAATTTATCTCTTTTTAAAAAAAAAATGAGATATGATATTATTATTTTATTTATTAAAAATGTCAATTGGTAATTTTATCTCAATTGCTTGTCAAACTTTCGATGAATATTTATTATGTGAAGTTTATAAAATAATCACGGATATTATTAATCCTTCTTTTTCAGATGAAGGAGATGAAGTTTATAGTTATATTGATAGAATTAGTTATAAATTACATCATCATATAAGATCAAAAATGGGATATGTTAAGGAAGATGTTGTACAATTATTTGGTTTTAAAAACAAAAAGAAGGATAGATTTTATTTTCCAGCCAAGAAAAAGAATCATGGAATTAAAAAAAAGTTTCTCTACGACTAATTATAATGTTAAACAAAAATATTTTGAATAAATTAAAAGATTCTAAAAAATTACATCCAAGTTATGATGTTGTTGTTGGGGCAATAAGAGATAATAAACCAAAAGATTATTATGAGGTAAATTATTTATTTCATTTGTATGATCTAAACAGTTGCTATCAAAAAATATTATATTAAATTCGTTTTACATAATTCTGAATGATGAATTCCTCTTTCTTTCGATGTATGAATATTTACAATAGCATAATAGCTTTTCTTATTTTTTAAAGTTGGAATAATTTCATCTCTCATACAAAAATAAATTTTTTAATTATTAATTCTTTTGCCCATTTAATTAATAGAAAATTGGTAGTAGTATCAGTTCTATATTTATTAATAAGTTCTTTAAGAGTGGAAATCATTTTTTAGATATAATATAAATCAATAAAATGTACAATTGCGTTAGAAGAATGAGTCTGATACTAAATATTGCAAAACTTGAGTATGTGGAACTATAGTAGGTATTTACAATACATACTCTAACTACACTACTAAATGTATTTCTTTTACACAACACTTTTGAATGAAAACTTTAAATCGCACTAACATAGCGTAGTAGTTTCTGTATACAACGTACTCTTAATCCAAGGCACCCACATTATATGTACATATATCAATTTCCTCAAGGCGCATTAATTAAAGATCAATGTACTATATTGATTGAGGTTCCTTTATCGATACGATCGATAAATCCATTTCAGAAGCGTTTGGCAACAGTGTTAAATTTTGTTCTCCAGAGAGTGCGGTTTTCGGCCCATCCGAGGGCTTGCCATATGTGGGTTGTTAGTCAATTCTGTTGGGCAATTTCGAGAAGTACATGTTTCGTTTTTGACCATATTTCTTCGGTGTCAAAGTTGTCAGCCTGTCCCAAGATTGCATGGTAGCAGTTGTTTACCTTGAGGTTACAAGTTTCAAATATCTCGGTGTTTCGGAATAAGTTCATGTCGGGACGCTTCATTACTGTGTGTTTTGCTTGAGATTTGAGGCGAAAGTAGACGTTCGCGACTAGAAGTTGGTGATCAGTGTTGCAGTCAGCGCTAGGGTAGGTTTTGCAGCAATTAATGTCGGATTTCCAGCGTTGTTAACAGATTATGTAGTCGATTTGGTTGTGAGTTGACTCATCGGGGGAGGTCCAAGTGTTCAGTCGTCTTTTAGGTTGTTGGAAGAGGGTGTTCTGGATAGAGAATTTGTTTCTTTCGCAAAATTCACGTAGTAGGCTTCTTTTGTTGATATTTCCTAATCCAAATTCCCCGCATACTAAATTGTGTTTTTTATGTGCAATTTTGGCATTCATGTCCCCGTAGATCATGATTTTGTCTTGCTTTGGGCAGTTACTTATGACTGTTTGGAGCTCGTCGTAAAAGTTGTTTATCACGTCTTCTTCATAATTGGAAGTTAAGCGGAGACAATGGAAATGTTTTTGAGATTAGCGCAGAGTTTGATGCTAATTAGGTTTTTTCTTACATATAATATAAATTAATAAAAAATTCTAACGGCGTTGGAAAAATGAGTCACATACTAGATATTGCAACATGCTAGAAAAAATACATGCGACTGTTACATATGAATATTTTTGAGATTGTTACACAAAAAGTTGCATAGTATATATATTATATATGGTATACCTATATATAATACCTAGTATATAATGCGTAATATAAAAAATAAGCTTGTTAATTATTATGTACTTTATAATTAGGTAGGTAGGTACAAAGAATATAGGATGTATCTTATAATCTTTGGGTAGGTATTTCAATTATGCCTAGATATAATTTTTAAAATGAAATGTGGCGTATGTTAACAGCTTATATAACTAATAGATTTGTGAAATACTTGAATTAATTAAGTCGTAACTTTTAATTTCATAATTTTTGAAATTTTTCGATATTAAATACCTATAGGCTAGAGTTTTGCAAAATATTGCCAATTTTAAAATTTTTGCAGGTGGTTCGAACATAACCAAATTGTATAAACTATTGTATTAAATTACGATGCATCTTTCTGTAAAATATTATTATTCACAAT
>JAYRBW010079595.1:0-23942 GCA_036023295.1 Invenusta paracnida | reverse complement strand
GAGTACACACTGGAAACTATAACTTGACTAAAACTGTCATATAAATGTTGTAACAAATGGTTGTCAGATTATTTCATGTCCAAATGTGTAAGTGACATAATAAAATTATTTTTTTTATGAATGTTTCTATATAAACAAATCACATGACCATTTAAAATGTGTAAATTACTATAACAATTAATACATATTAGTCGATAAGAAAAATTATACTTTTTAAATTTATAATATAAAATGGCTAAATTTGAATAAAGCTTGATAATATGGAAAATGATATAGATATATTTCACCATTATAAAAATTATTTTTAATTTTCTTCTCTAAAACTATATTACAGTAGGTATATGTAATATACTCGTATATACATATAACTACCAAACGTAATAATTATTTTTGCATTTTTCTGTATTTCATTATATTTTGTGCAGCATTTGTGAATGAATTTGACAAATACTGATAACATGAATGTTTAGCTAGATTTTCTATTCATGCTTCTGTTGGATTTCAGATACATAAAATGAATCATATAAGTTGAGTCTACATTGGATGGTGGTAGGATTTCTGGGTGATGAGATTTGTATTTTGGGTCCATGTTAGACCCAAGCTATAATTAAGTTAAATATTGCAGTTACTTAATGCACATATGTAGTATTTTTAAGAAATTATATTTGATTCTAATTTAAGTTGTCATATTCAAGATATTGTTAATTATAGACTATTTGTTTATAATTAATAGACACCATAACTATAATAAATACTGCATTTATTCATTTGATCCCTTTTCTAGTATGTATTATTATAAAATATTAAGGAAATTCAGTAATCTGAAGTTTTATTTACACCAATGTTTTTTATGTTTTAAGAATCTATCTAACATTACTAAATGAGAGTACCTATACTTAAGATTAGTTATATATTGACTATATATCGATTTTATTATATATATATATGGTTTTATTACATACAATTGATACATTAAGCAAGTAAATATCATGAGTCAGATGTATATAAATATTCACATTAAAAATAGGAATTATTAACTTGTTTGTATTCAATTTTTCATACATCCTTCTGTTGTTATTTTCATTGCTGATATACAATTAATACGAGTTTGGCAATAATTTTATTCATTACTTATATTTAAATAGTACATTTTTTGTTGAATATTTGAAAACAAACTCCATCCTAATAATACATTAATAGTTTTTAAATGCATCTTGATAAAATACATTTGTTTTATATTGAAATATAATCAAGAAATGTAAGAATATATATGTCTATGTATTGTGTGAAATATTTTAATGTTCAAACATTTATATTTTGTTATTATTGTTAGCTCAATTGCTCATTGTAACTTATATTGTAACTTTCTGCATCTTTTATTTTAAAATCTAAAGCCGCTGTGGCCTATTCATTCTTTTGTACATATCTATATCTTGACTTTTCAGTGTATTTCTATTGAATATTTAGAACAAATGCATTATTTAGCATATGAATTTTTAATTTATTCTACAAAAAACTTCTAATACCTTTATGCAGTAATATTGACTAATATTTTATTATGATAATTTGAAGTATTGCACATAATTATTAGTATTTTGATGAAATTATAATAATATTTCAATTTTACATATTGTCAACACCTAATCTGGCTGAATATTAGTAAATTTATATTATGGTAATATAGGTACATACATTGAAGTTCTATAGTTGCTTTCATTAAATATGCCATATTTATGTTATATTTGACAATATCTCTAAAAATGGATAAAGTATTTTATTTTTTTCACATATAAATGAAATAATGGAAAAAAGACCTTCATAATAATCTAAGCCCTACTGTAATATATATGTATAACAGTTGTGTAATTGAATGTCAATTTATATTCACTACACTCTGAAGGATTTAATAAAATATTTAGATGCACCTTTCTATTTCTCTTTATTTGGGTACTTTTTGAAATCTATGTTTCTCCAATTATCTATATATCAGATGTGTTTAAAAATAGAAAATCTGTACCTACTATTTGCCGTTCTTGTGTATTTTTGTTTGAAAACGCACAATAAATTGATCGTGATGTTTAATAGTGCAAAACAACTGCTTTCATGACTCTTATTTGTACTCATATTAATTTTCTTTTGAATGTACTATTTATTCAACGATAACTTGACTAATTTATGTAACCGACTTATAGACCACTGGAACAATGGTACCGTGCTTCGTGGTGAGGGAGTAGCCGATGCAGAACAGCTATACTCTTTGGTTGGTCTCCTCGTTATCGAGGGCCGCAATCCTGTTGTCTCCTCCACCAAAGGTCGAGTAGTTGGTCCGCATGCCTACAAGACGGGCGATGGGGGTTCCAATCACACCTGTGATCGGAGTGAAGAGGTATCTATGAAAGCTTCATATAGGATATATATTTTTTAATTACTTAGGTCAATTTCTAAAATCTTGATCGACAATCTAAGCGAAGCATATATAAAATTTGAGAAAGTCTGTTAATAATTTTATCAGATTTTTCGTGCATTGCAAAGGGGTATTCTCGAGTTGCCCACGAGTATAATTTTCAGTGAAAATGCAATTTCTTGGCATACTTTTAATATTAAAATTGCATCATTTATAATGGAATTTATTCATTTTTATTATTCAGTAGGTATTTATTTCATAATTTTTACTTGAAAATCGTAGTTCTCAACATTACAGTATGTTGACATTTTGTATTGTTTAAGATATTTGTCAAGTAGTATACTTTTAATTCATGTTCTGAAATTTACAAAAATGTATGTCCTTTAGAAATAAAGCTTTCTTAATATTATAAGAAATCCCTGAGTGATTATAAAGCTATGTATATGATATTTTTTATATATTAGCATCTTATATTTAATTATTTATATTTATTTTAATTTAATTTTTTAATAATCAAAGTATATTTTTGCAGTTGGAATTTCAAAAGTATGTTTATAAACTTTCATATGTATTACTAAAAGCACATCTAAATCGAATATCTAAAATAAATATGGCTGTATATATATTCCAACATAATAAATATTATGTCTAAAAATAATTAAATAATAACATATATTACAATTAATGAAAACAAAAATATTTTTGAGAATAAATTTATTATTATATTTCATGTACGTATATCTGTATAATATATATATTCCAATAAAGCATAGTTTTGACTTTAATTATTTCATCTAAAAGGGATTTGCTTTATTAAACATTCATTGATTTATCCATCTTTTCAGGGGGTAAAACATATTACTAATTGTGCTACATGGGAAGACAACGATAAAGCCGATTGTAAAATACAATCGAAAGAAATACAATTGTAAAAAACAAATAAGTCTATCAATTATTAAAACATAAATTTAGGGGATTAATTATTATAATATTAAAATAAAAAATGTTACCCATTATTAATATTTTATTTGACTATATTAAATGTTTATTAAAACATAGGGGAAATAGAATGACATACATACATAAACATTAATATATATATGGCTAAGTTTATTATTACTAAACAAACATTATGTTTTAAAAAATAAATGAAAGTAATATTTTTTCAAGATTATATATTATTAGGATCTTCATATAGAGGCATTAATATAACATTTTTTCATGCTATAATCTACGTATCGTTTTAATACGTTTTACCATCTTTATCCGACTCTATGTACATAGAATATTCTCTGCGCCTATATATTTAGTGAAGAATCCAAGTAGTCAGTAGAACGTTTATAGAGATACCATTTTAAATCGATAAAATTAATGATGCAACTATGTAGATAAAACTTATATTTTCTCATTGACTTTTTATTGTCACATGATTCCAAAGATGATCGTAAAAAGAGCTAATTGTATTTTTTATTTAGTTATTTATTGCACAATTGTTATGTATGTATTATGTATAAGGGTAAGTATATATAAAAAATTATTTGTTGCTTATTTACTGTAACATATATTTTATGAAACAGAATTATAATAATTTATTCTAACAAATCCAAGGAAACTATAGATTTAGAATTTTTGAAATTTAATTAAAAGTTTTCTGTGATTCATTTGTTTTTAATTTATTTATACTATTATTATTTGATATGTTTTAGATAAGTATTCTAAATCTTTAGAATTTTAGAATTTTGTATTCGAACTGACAATCATTTTACAACGTCAAATGCCACATTTAACTTTCTTCAACCCATATCTATATAAAAATTATATATTAAAAAATTATTGATATACCTACATATATTTTTGCAGCTATAAGTTAGAAGTTAAAAAGTATTTATAATGGATGAAAGGTTAAGTTATATAGGAAGTGATATTCAGTCTGGGTATCGCTGTGGAGAAGATATATTCTAATAATTCCCCTGGGGTTCATAATATCAAGGACAGCTGATCTAGAATGCACTACGCATAAGCTTCTTGTCCGTTCATATCGTACTATATATTGCAATTCGTGTTTCTACATACATTCATTTGCCGGTCGTGAAGCTGACTAAAAATGCTTCCTAATTTTCTTCTATTCTCTCAACCTCAATTTTAAGCTGTAAATATATGAAATGACTTCTCTCAAAACGACATTCCTTCAATATAGTACAATATTATGTACCAGTTTACTGCATAAAGTACGAATTTTGTACAATGTTGTTGATATTTAAAGTTATTGTTACTATTTAAGATATAATTTAAGGCATAATTTATAAATTTATTACACTATACTGAATAATGCATACTCTTCAAAATGAATGGCAAATACTTAAGCTCAACATAATTCATACATCTACGCACATGTGATATGTTTGAAATATAGATTACTAATACATAGTATGGCATGGCTGAAATCTTTCTCGTGAATAAATCAATAGTCAGACTCATTTTATTGAACTGTTAACCCGTATTTTTCTATTTGGGGATGTGTTATTAAAACTAAAGTTTGTCATTATTTTTGGGACGTGTTCTACATACTTAATATATTGCATATATTAAGTTTATATTTTTCTACCTTTATATAATTTGTTTATACTTTTAAACTTTATTTGTGAAAATATTATTTCTTAGTTTGATTTTCTCTCGTTTTATTTTATTACTTCAAGTATTAAGTAATTAGTACAAGCGTACTCCAGTTTTGCGTATTCTTTCGTTTGTTTATATTTGTGTAATATTCTAGGAGAGTTTTTCTACATATAATTATTTATCTATTGATTACCCATATTTTTTGGGGGTTAGAGTGAGATATCATGGTATAGAATATTTGAATATTTTAAAAATTGGCATTGGAATAAATGTCGGAATATTTTTACATTAAAAAGTGTTTTATAATAAATATAGTGTTTTAATAAATAGAAAGTTTTAAACCACCAAGACGCATCAATTCACCAGATAAAAAATTATAAATAAAGAAAAAAAAATGAAAATTCTAAAGAATTGGTAACTATTACAACAGTGAAGATCAACAAAAGAAAAATATGCACGAAGGAAAAGAAAAAGCTGCATCTAGAAAACAATATTACAATTTCGTCAAAGTCTCAACAAAACAACAAGAAATTATAATCAATACCTTGAGTGATGGACAAATTGCAGAAATTATAACATTAAACATGATCTTTTTTCAATTCTAGGTTTATTCACAGATATATTTTGTTGATAAGTAAAATTAATATATACATTTGTCGCCAAATAGCATAAATCCTATTAAAAATATATATCATTGTACTAAAGTAGGATTAAGTACGTAATACATAGTATGTTGAATAATGTCATTAATTTTTTAGTAATTTTTTCATGTCGATGTTCTCTTTTGATATAACCAACTTTTACTGATTGATTATATTAATATTGATAGATGCTTCAAAAATATTACATTAATGCCTTTTGGAAATTATTTGAAATATTAGTTATAAATGTATTATTTTAAGTATCAATTTTATGCTTAGTCGCCAAAAATATCTATTTATTTTTATTAAATTATAAAAATTTTGTGACATTCTCCATGAACTCTGACATTTCACCTCTCTCTCTCTCTCATTTCCAGTGCAAACGAGCCGCCACTTATCGCGATCAGCTCGTAAGGTTCGGACGACACCGGATCCCCCTTTCTCTAGAGGTGCTTCTGCTACCTTCCTGTTCCCACCACAGAGTGGACCCCTCTGCTGAGCCCCATGAGCGGACACCCACCTCAGACCAGATTTGTCTCTTAGAACAGTGGACCATACAGCTCACACAGCGCAGGTATGTCGCCATGTAGTATTCAATCCTTTATACAATCCCCTTGTAGTTCTTCCTAAAAATCGGACCTGCAAATGTTATACAAATCTATTAATTATAATAGTAGACAAAGCAGGTCACATTATTATTAAAGTGTAGCCAAAAAGTGAACTAGATGAGTTGATGAGTTTAATATGTTTAATATTTTCTGTTTTATCTGCCTTTGTGACAAAAATATAAACTTACTAATGTATTAACAGAGGATAGTTGAACTTTTAAAAATCTTTTGCGCTTATATTGTGTCATTGAAATATAAATTCCAATGCATGCTCTTTTATATCATCAGCGAAGTAGATTATAGACAGGAAATTATATAGAAGTTTAAACAAAGAGTATCTACAAAAGATTATTCAATTTGAATATACCAAAACCATTCAGTCATTTTTGTTTTGTGTATTTAGAAAAATTATTTATATATTAGGTATTACTTTTAGGAATTTTATTTATTGGTTCATTTATTTATATTCTAGTAATTTATCAATATAATAATGAGGCTGTTTATGCTGAATCTATTTATCACTACCAATATTAAAAAATAAAAATGACCCTAAAAACTTTAAAGTCTAAACTTTTTGTGTGATGAATAAGAGATAAATGGATGAGGAAGATTAATTCTAGTTAGGGTGGGGGACTAAAAAGTGGTAACTTCAAAATATTCTTTGCAGTTCTAGTTCTTGCAACAGTGAGAAGCAGTGTCCCACTCTATCCCATCGCCACTCTGATCCTCTTGTTACTTCTGTTTCCATACAACACTATATAGCTTATCCATCTACCTCCTTCTTATCGCGTTTTTCGATTTCTAGTGTAGGTGGGTATATCGCTTCGATCATCTACGTCCGTTTAGGCTTAGAAGACAGAAAAATTCTCTGTGTATTTCGCGCCAGCTATAGGTAATACAGGGTACAATTTTTACTTTGTAAATTTTCTGGAGAGAAAGCAGCAGCATTTGACTGACTAAAACCATACTTACAGAATATCTTCTTTGCTGGCATTAATCACGTGATCCATTTTCTATCTCTTCTCTCCCTCGCCACTTTTGAATTGCTCTTAGCTAACTATAATAACACGAATGAGGTTATTCGGTGCACTTCCTTCTTTCCTCCCCTCTCTTTATAAATCCTATATTCTTATTTCTTCTATTTCTCATCAATATTTCTTATTCCCTTCTCTTTCCTTCCTTCCTTCTCTCTATTTCATACTTTGATAGTCTGTTTATACCAATAACCGTTCTTTTAAAATTTATTCCTGTATATCCTCCCTCCCTCTTTATTTCAATGCTGTATAACTTACTGTAAAATATGTATTCTTTACTGAACTGTTTATTAGAACCCATTGACTTTATGTAATTTCGTTGACTCTACTTTTTAATTCTTAAAGTGTTGTGTTATTCAATGAGATATATTTCTTTTAAGAGTAAACTAGTATCAGTTAAATAATATATTCGTTGTTGATATATTTTCCAAGGATTTATAAACATTATTTGATTGTGTACACAAAGTAAATCAATTTGTAAGATGCACTTTAGTAATATATCATTATTAACAATGGCTATACTCGTATGTATTTTAATTATAACTTACATTTCTGTAGTCTATGATATAACATTTGAGTTACACATATAAACACATATTTAAAATATTTGAATAAATAGTATGTAGCACAAATAGTATAATTATTAGATTTTATAACGCCAGCTATATTGTATTTTAGAATATAGGGTTATGAAACGTTTTTGTTGTGCATAATGGATACTATTAATTACAAAAATTTCATAATAGCTTTCATTGTTATTTTCTCAAAGTAAACTTGATTAATTTAAAAAAATCATTTGTATTTATAGTTGACTATCCTATGATAGTTACACAATCATGTTTTTTAAATCATTAAAAATATTTATTGTAAGTATATATTAATAATTTCTAAATTTATCAAACAAAAATTATTGGGCTGCAAGTTATAACATTCCAAAATTTGTACTAAAAAATTAATTCTGAATCAATTTACAAATTCATTAAATCCATAGAGTTTAATCCTATAGAGTTCAGTCATACATATATTTATCATTTATTGAGCTCACCTACATTATTATGCTTAGCTTATTGTGATAAAGTCGCACGGAGGTACGTACCGTACTAATACTTACCTATATGTTTATATTTCTTAATGATACTTACTAGTACACCACTTATTCACTAGTTATTATATTCTGTATAATCTTTTTGAGTCAGTCAACTTATCGAGGCATACTCCTGTTCAGGTTATGGAGTCAAAAGTCAGTGTTTCAAAATGTAATCGAAATAATATATTTGAGTGTTTTTATTTTTTGGCAATAACAGGCTTCAATTTTAGACGCCCTGTCTTTAGTTGATATCTAAATAGATACCTATAAGAGAAGCTTTTATTTTGGCCTTATATTGCTTAACTTTTTACACATGTACCTTGGACTCGTGTGGGTAGTAAGTTATGATGCGAAAGCAACAAACCATATTTATACAGTATGAGTTGTTTACATTATGTAGTCTAATAATGCATTAAAAATACGTTCATGTAATAATATATAATCTGTCGACTGAGGTACCAACTGCTTTGGGTAGGTAATTATAAAGTACATTCATTGGTACATCTTTTAATATCAGTAGAGTGACTCAAAGTTTTATTTAGGAATATCTTCTTACTTAGTTCAATATAATAATGTATTGTAAATGTACTGTTTTAATCTAAAAAGATTTAAACTTTTCTCGATAAAAGCTTTTTTATTTTAAAATGCACTCAGAAATATATATAACTTTGTCAATTTTAAAACTATCATTTTTACAAAGTTCAGTATAATCATTAATTTTTTTAAAATATGCATTGATTTTGGATGACAACATTTTTAAAACAAAATATATTTGTTATAAATTTCTTTGATTTGAAAATTAAATTAATTTTATAAAGTTATAATTAAAAAATAATTTATTGTTTTACAAGAAAACATATGGAAATGTTCACATTCACTTAGCTTTCTTCTTTTTTATTTCACACTAAATTATTATTTTGTGTTATAGGTATTTTAAATATTTATTTTTGTTTTTATTAAATTTATATGAATATATTTGTCTTTCTAAGCAATATTAAGAACATTTAAGATGGAATATTTCGCTTTTATTAATATATTTCAATTTTTGTTATGCTATTTATTTATATATTTGACACATTATTTCTCCAATGTTGTTTTATTACGGTTATCTATTCATTATTGCTGCTATTGAATAAATCACTTAAATGGGTCTACTTAAAAAATTAATCACACTAAAATAACAACATTTTTTGAAATGTGCATTAAATGAACTTGTAAATAGTACTCTTACTATTTGTTAGATGTAACACAAAAATCCCAATTTATATATTATTCTTAAGTATTTTTAATTTTTATAAGCTTTTTTATAAGTTAACTATTAGGATCATGTTTAAGAAATTGCTTAATTTATTTTTTATTATATGTATGCTTGTTTTATTTACAGTCTGAAACACGAACGTTATAATCTGCCTACTTATTTTTTACTCTTTTTAATATATCTTATCCTATCGAATCCACTCTCTCTCTCCTCCCTTTCCACTCATTCTCATAGACATGGCTACGATCACGTGGAGCCACTGACAGCCTTGCTGAACACTGTCTCCTCGTATCTTCATTTCTCTCAGCTCAGCGCTTGGTTGGTAGAAAGTCTGGGTGAACGACCGCGAAACATACTCTACAGGTGACTATCAATACTTTGCTCAATATAGCTAATTTATTTTATTTTGTGCGTCGCTCAGCTGCTGAACCACCACGTCTTTAACCTTATATTATGATTGACCCAATTGATACTATTGGGTGTGTTATGCAGTAAACTAAGTCATAGTGTTTCATTAATTATGAGTAGTGTATTATAGTCTCAAAAGTGCTACAAAAATAAAGCTTACTTTGTATTAGCGGATGTATATTTACAAATATATTTTACATTGTTATAGTCTCCTTAAATATTTAAAGATTAAAATTTATTTTTTATTTTTTTCTGTTAATTTTTTATTATATTTTGAGTGATACGGGTTTGTTTTCTATATTTATAATAATTTGTTCGAATACATTTCTGATTAATTTATTTCTCAAATTATTATTAATTTTCTTCCTTTGGATTTTATTTAGCTTATTACATTAATACATGGTATTTTTTAGTTACATTACGCTGCAGTGCTGACAATGTCTTAAAGTCAGTTAAGTAATCAATTTTAATGTATTCGTGACATTTTTTACCGTGTTTGACCACCTACTTATTATGATTAACATTTTGTAGTTTTTATTTAATACAGACATACCCTTTATTTAAATTTTAACATTGCCAGCGAAACCACTATTTTCAACTGATCATATGTCAACACTTTTTTTAGTAATAATATGATATTATGATATTATATTTTTTAAGCATATCACGCTGACCTACTTGTTCCAATAATACGATTTACTGCTCAATTGTATTTTGTTTCTATATAGGTATTTAATCTATTTTCCACTAAGACAAACTACTCTTTGTCCCTAGTCTTCAGGCTTGTTATACATGTATATGCATGCTATTCATTTTTATACGTTCGTAGGGGGAGGGGATGATTTCCTTGTGATTCTCATTGACACACAGATCATACGATCTGTTTGTGGTGTACATAGTTATAATAGATCTATGATTGTAAAGTTTCCCTTTTGCCTCCTCTGTTTTCTCTATAATATTACTTCTCTCAATTCCCCTCTCTCTACATTAGTTAGTTAGTTAGTTTAAGTACAGCTCAACCAACCTAAGGCTATAATTGTTAGTTTGTTATTCGTTCAATCGATATTTATCGATTCTCGACCTTCATCCACGCACTCCTCCATTCAACTCCTCTTCTTAATTGCTCCTTCACTATTACTATACGATAATATGTATATAGATAGTTCTTTTAGTTCTTCTCTTCTCTTACTCTCTCTCCTTCTGTCAGCAATAATAAACATAGTGTATATAGTTAGCTGCATAGTTAGTTCGTTGACACAAAACTGATAAAGAAATTCAATATTATGTTTTTAGCTGGTGTAAAAAATAGTTCGTTGCGTTGACAATTCTCTAATTTCTAGCAGCTATAATATTATGTCAAATTTCTGTATAGGTACTAGTGGAGTGCTATAACACGTAGTCAAGCTATCAGCTGATTTAGTATATTATTTCCACAACCTCATATTTAACCTAACTCTCCCCACATTCATATCCGTCTTTGAATACCTATAGGCTCATAACGGGTGTGTTATAAATTAATTAATACCACTGTACTCGACGCTTGCTTCTTGAACTTTTATTTTCTTAAGTTCCTTTCTTTCTAAAGCTGTTGAAATGTACCTAACCTCCTACTTAAATTGTTACTTTTACTGTAAAAATATTATATGCGTAACCTACATATTAATAAATAAGCAAATAAGTGCAATTTGTTGGTTTGAAGAACGTATGCTACACCATTTTATCAATAGTGAACAAGGACATTATTTTCATTCAATACAGGTATTAGGCTTTAATTCTTCTGCATTAAAACAATCATACACATACATATGTTAACACTTTTTATAACGTCTTTGTGGTATTTTTACTTATATATGTATATAATATATTTTACGTATATGTATAATGTGCAAAATAAACTTATATAATAAATTTAAATGAAAAATACATAAACTAAACTCGATCCATATCGGACATTTGTAGTATGCTAAAAATAAATCGAGGTACATTTAATATTTGTTAATGTATACATAGCCAAAATATTTGGATATTTGAGATTAATAGTTGTAAATCTTCAATTATATAATAATTTTAATGTATGTTAAGATGCAAATCCACTCATTGTACAAATTGGACTTCAATCTTAGATTTAAGAGTTCATTTATTAAGTGTATACGAATTAGAAAGATATGGTCTTCAGAATATATAAATATTATAAGGTAAATTATGTCCAAAGTCAAAACAAAGAACACAAAAATTTAGTAGAAAAATTGATTTTTGATATACTGCCACAACATTGTAATTATCTCATTGCTTGCTAACATCGTTTTGCAACATTGCTTTTTTACTCCTTGTATAAAATTAAGCTAAAATACTATCGTTCTTAATAGTGTATTGCATGGACGGTTTTATGTGGTATAATAGCACTACTTTGTCATATAGATTTGACAAAAAATGCAAATTTATTATGGTATTAATTAATGACATATATACAAATTTCCTTAAAAGAGAAATACTACAAAGGAAAATAAAAATTGCATATGTGTAAAATCTTCAGACCAAATTGCTGTAAAGTTAACGTTGAAGTAATTTATTATTCCATTAACAATTAATTTAATTTAATCAATCGAAAATGTTGTTAATTAGTATTTAGATAATACATGATTTATTTGAAGTAATTTGTTAATGATAGCATTTATTAACATTGTTTATATTACAGAGTTTTGATTCTTTTTGATTTCCTATACATCGCGCTATAAATTTTTGTCAATAGAAAATCGTTTTATTTTAATACATGTTATGTCAATATGTTCTATCATTATGTTATATAAAAGTAAAAACTCTAGGTTTAATTACTCTATGGTAGAGCACATACTGACTATAAAAGCTTTGTAATACAGTCATACACATTGTTCTTTTATGGGTTGTGACATACATTCTTTATAGGTTTCATTCAGCTGAGATATTTCTTTTATTGTATGTATAATTGAAGAATTGAACGTATTTATTATTTATTATATGCATATTTGCTCATACCTACATCTAAATAACTGGATCACATGGGTAGATATAACACTATTTTCTACCTGTTATTTATAATCTTTTGCAGTTTGCAATTAGTTAAGATTTGTGTCGTTTTGTATTCCATATAGACAAGTAAGCCTTGTCATTTATACTGGTTTTACGTATTTATGTATTTATGTATATAATGTGTATTTTCACATTATATACTGGTTCGCTTAAATATATAAAAAATTTCCGGTCTTTAATTTGGGGCGCAGTATATGCATAAAGTATATTATTATTATTATTGCTCGTAGTATTTCCGCATATATTGTTTCTATAAAAAAGCATAACTTTATTCTCTTATAGTGTTTCGATTTATATATAATAGCTGCTTGAAAAAATTTTTACTACTAGCTTACGAGTATTTTATAATTAGCCTTTTTAATACGTTACGTTGTGTTATATTATTGCAACAGCATTATTATGTCTCTTTATTAGTAAAATAAGGATAAATGTATTAGCTCATAGTTCTCAGGTGACCTTTAGACCACTACAGCTGTTCGTTAGAATAACATGACATAATTCAAATTGTGAACCAATCGGCACTACTCATATATCTTAACGTGACAGTATTATACCTAGTTTCTCACCATTATCGAAATACTTAAGCTCTGGTACATTTAATATATATAGTTATGATGATTATGCATAGTATACTCGTACAGTCTTGTACCCTTGAGGAATGATCGAGTGTTATGTGTTATACTAATATATTGTGTTGTGCACCACAAATTGGGCTTTCAGATTTGCTGTGCCGCGAGAATCCAGTCTTCAAGTTCTCTCTGAGCAGCACTATCAAGCACATAGTTTCCCCCGTATTGGAGCTGGCGACTCCAATATCCTTGAGATCAGCATGCTCGCTCTGAAACGTCAACCGGGTGGTATTCCCTCTCTTCTCTGCTCTCTGTGTCATCTAGGGAACGCAAGTAGAGAAGAGGATGGTGGAAGTTGCAGTAGTGACTCATATCGAGGGGACCACAAACAGCTACAAGGTTGTTCGTCTATTCCACCTCTTCAACTCGTTCAACTGCGCACTGACGCCGGTCGCATGGAGAATAAGACGGGGCGAAAAAAGGCACTATCAGAGAGTATCAAACGCGCCGGTCAGTTCCACTTGCCGCTTGATAGTGATCCGGGTCCGGGACAGCGCCTACGGGTTGCTATGGCTGTGGAAAAAGACCCCACCCCCTACCCAAAGCGGGAGAGCTTCGATGACGTCATTGCTGAGTTCGGCCAACTCTCTATAGAAGAAGGAGCGGGTTGTGGAAGCGGAGGTCCCTCGGCCTCTTCGTCCGTGGCGCGCAAACTCATGTTCGATGGGGGTCCACCGCCGACAATGGGTCCCGATCTTGGCCGGAGAGACTCACGTAAGAAACGTCGGGAACGTCGCATCCTCTTCAGTGACTCGAGTAGTAGTGAATCCCTCGACCGCCTTCCACCCACACGTCGTCAACAACAGCAGGGTCCATCCTCCCTCGCGAGCAGTATGGAGTCTCTTCTCGACTCCTCCTCCTCTGATATGCCCCCTGTTCCTGTTGGTACTCCAACCTCTACAACCACTACCGCCGCTGCTATTTCCACCTCATCAGCGGCTACTCCAGTGTCTACCGCCACACACACATCCTTTCCATTGCCAACTAGTAGTGGTGTTGCCAATGGAACGTCTGAGTCTGCTAAGCAAACGACCTGTGCAACAGCAGCATCAGCAGCAAAGTCCCCAACATATCTACTTAGAGAGAAGATCGCTAGAGGCCGCGTGCCCACTACTGCTGGGGGACATGGAGTCTTCAGTCGCAAGACTGGTCTCCCACTCAGATCTAGTCCTGTGAGCTCACTTTCTACTTTTCTAGTATTTGCAAATATTAGATTATATTCCTGCTGCAATACTCGAATTTTAGTCATAATTATTTTGGAATTTTGCTCATTTTTATATTTGATCGTGTAGAATTATTAATAATTGTACTATTTTATAAACACATTCAATTTCAAAACTTATTTATAAATTAAATATATATTTTAGGTTATTGATATAGGAAACAAATTGTTTTGTTCTGTTTTTCTATGTATCAACAATATATTTTAGTTTTAAACAATAATAAATATTAATTGCATAACTTTAATTAAAATATAATGCACGTATGCTAAATGCTACTTTTGATCTGAAATGTTTTGCTATAAAATTAGAATACAGATATCTAAAATAATATTTTTTTATGATTATATGCTTATGCACGTTTTAATAAAAACACTTAGAAATTTAGTTAATCAAGTTGTATATATTTAACGGTTTTAAAGGAATAAACTAGTAAAACAGTTTTTGTGAGGTAATATGAAAAGAAACAGGATACTTTTTAAATAAGCATTATTTAACGATAGCATAATCGTACACAGAAACAGTAGGACGTAGAGTGAAATAGATAGACTCATAATTAATATATAAGCTCCGATGAATAGCATAATATGACTAACAAGTGGTTACGTATAGGCCTATTGCATCGTTATACAAACTACAGACAGATACACAGATAAGCCATCTACATAAACAATGTGATGACGCAACAGGAACTAGTATTAGAATGTAATATAGTTTACAAAGTAAATATAGCTAATTTAAATATCACAACTTACTAAATAACTACTACTTATTTTACTCTGAAATATATAAGAAGTGGTATTAAAATGCGGAGGTTTAATGATTTGGTAATAAGGTTATAATTCTTGGTGACTTAAATATAGGAAGATTGATACACATAATTTATTATATTATTTAATTCGTGACACTGAATATAAAATATTGGATTAATTTTAGTGAATTACAAGATACAAACACAACAATATATAATAATATGTAGATATAAGTGTATAGATCTAAGCTGTATATTTATTTTTATTGTTTCCTGTGCTGTATTGGTTCGAAGTTTTTTTATTCGTTAAATTGATCTTTATGATGAAGTGTATACATGTTATATGTTTATTTCGCAGACAACTACACCAAAGCTAATAGTGGGTACAAGATAAAATTGTAATATAATGATATACATATAGGTACCTATACGTAATTATGTGTAAATTGCAGGATATATTAATTAATTTTTCTCTGCAGTAATTATCTATTTGTATTTGGTGCAATTAATTTTCTTTTTCACGTTTAGCATATTATTATATTGTGTTTTTTTGTAAATATAGTAACTATTTTGTTTTAATAATATGTTTCAATATTTTCTTAATCGCAGGCCCCACTTAAGAGAAATTCTAGTGGAAAATTTGACTTCGATGAATCATGCAAACTTAAAATGGCTAAAAGGTATTTTCAGTATTTCTTTCATTGTTTTATACTTCTCATGTTTACAAATAGACGTTATATTATTTATTATTTCTAATTTAACGATTTTTTAAATGTTATGTTCACTTTTTCAATCGTATTAACCTAGTCGTTGACATTGTAAGTCTTCATATGTTTAATGATTATTTCTTTCTTTCTGTTTGATTAATTTATAGATATGCACGATTTAACGAAAGAATACAATATGTTATTTATGTCTATTATGTATTAAACATAATATGTACAAAAAGTATACAATACATTACCATCTGTTTATATACATAATCATTCATTATATTGAACGTAATTTATACATTCATTTAATTCACTTTATGAATAATTCCTATACACACCATCTATATGTATATGTATAACAAATAATTATTTATAATATAAAAACGTTCCGTTTGTGGTTTTGGCCGACAATCATTATTATTCAGTTACACTTTTAGCTAAATGTTTAATTTATTATTATTTAATGTATTCGTCTAAAAAAATATCTTACTTATTTTTCTTTTAGTAAAATGTAACATTTTTTGAGAACACGGTTTTTTATGAAAACTGTTGTATTTATGTCAGAATAATAGTACCTAATTATCGTCATCTAAATACTTATTTCGTTCATGTTTTCGTTTACCTTTCTTTTAAGCATAATACATATGTACATATGTATAAATTTAAGAAAACATATTTCCAAATTAAATTGGGAAATATTAGCTTGTTGAGTATGTAAATAACAAAATATAGAACGCTTGTTTTATAGCGAATATTGTATACTGTATTACATTTATGTGCTGTTAAACGAAGCAAGGTGAGATACAGGCGTTGTATAATAAGTTATTATAAATCTCGGCAAGCTTTAGCTTCCCCTCAAAGACTTTAAAATACTATGTTATATCCTACATAATAGTTTACGTATATATTCTAATTCTTGAAGTTATGCTTGCATGATATGTATGCTATGTAGATTTCCGTTAGTGCTGTTATATATAAATATTCGTAGTAGAACAATATACGTAAGAACTCAAGCCCATCTTATACTATATGAGATGCGCCATCTCCCTTACCATGTTGCAGTGCCCAGTGTGTTTCTCATGGAAATGCCCTCATGGCCGATGATGATCGGGGGATGGATGAAGGAAGACGACATCTTCTGAGTGCCAGCGCACCGGCGACAACAGCCTCGCAGAATCTTATTGTTAATTTTGAGGTTTGTTAATGCTTAATAAATATAAGGAAGGACATGTATGAATTGCTTAATACATACTTGGCAATTGGACACAATTTATAACATTTTTTACTTAATGTTCAAAATTTATTTAAATTATTCCAAACATCAGCACTAAGCATTATTTTACTTGTTCGATAGTTTCAAGAGTTTCTAAGCAAGAATAAGTAAGCTATTCTTAGTATGCGATGCCTGCGCGATTTTTGCTGTCAATGCAAATTTCTATAATTTAAATATAATTCAATATAATCAGAAGCGCGCTATAATTATAAATACTGAATAATAACCAATCATAGATATTTGTATATATTGCTTTATATTTTCTACATATATTATTATATGCATATAACTTTATTTGTATATAATGATTAATTTCTATGCAACTAACTTTAAGCTACACCCACGGACAATATAAACACCACCCTGTCATAAATACATTAAAAGTATTAAACTGCACGTTAAGAATATTTTTTTTTTTTTTTTTCAATTTAAATACTGTTACAAAATACAAGCATTGAGCAATCAATAATTGTGACACCTGAAAGACATTTTTGGCGTTCTCTAGGGAGTATGAGAGGGAAAAGACTTAATAGGGTATTGATCTGCCACGAGCTTCAGTAACAGTCTAGATTCTTCTTCGTATCGAATTGATAAGATTTCTCAGAAACTGAGGGTTCAAAATTGCCCAAACCTATATGTTTGTTCTCTTTCTCTGAATACCGGAGGCCCATTGAAGATATGAGACACCCTTCTGTCAACCTCCTGCTGAAGCTGGGACCAAAGGTTCTCAATGGGGTTGAGGTTTGGTGATCTGCGTTCTGCGTGAAGTAAGTCCTGCTGCATAATTAGACCATTTCCTGGCAGATCAAAGGAAACCAAGTGTTCTGAGAGAAGATTGCAGTATCTCTCTCTGTTAAGGTTTCCATGGATTCTTGCTAGAGTGTGTGGACTATCTTCAGATAAGCCGCCTCATATCTCAATTCTGCCCCTAAAACGATGAACTGTAGGTCGAACATGTTCAGGATGCCCAGTAGTGACACTCTCTTGCACTCCATGATCTGTCCTCCATCTCTCTTTAAGATGTCGTGTCACTTGAGTTGATGTTGCAGATGACATTCTTATAATCAACACTCTATCTTGCCGTGGAGTCGATAGCCTTGGTTTGTACTTAAGAAGAATACGTTATTAATAACTCATTTATTCATAACCTATTTATATAATTTTTATACTCATATTTTTTCCTACACTGCACTGTATTCTATTACAAGCAGTGGAAAATAAATCTATCTATCTATCTATTGGTAACACGCTGGACTGACCATCCAGTATCATTCCATAGAATTACAAGTTAAATTTTCTGATCTTGAGATCTTTGGTAGGTAGCGATATTCAATTAAACATTTGTAACAATATACATGTTTGCTATATTTTTGCTATACATTTTGCTTTGTGTTAAGTTCTTTAGTTTTATGAATTGAAATTCCCAAAATATAATGATGTATTTTTCAGTGCCGTAGTGAATCTTGACTGAAGGGGTGCGCGCTGATAGCACCCCTCCCCCCACTTTCATTCGAGAGCTCATATAACAGGGGCGGGCGCAAGATTTTCGTAAGGGGGTGTGCTGAAAAAATGGCACTTGTTTCCAGGATTTTTTTATAGAGAGGGCACTATTTTTAAACATTTTATAAGCAATAAATGGGGCATAATTAAAAATTGTATTTTATAATAACATAGACTATAAATATATTTACTAATAGTGATAGGAAGGTAAGCATGGCGCATATATGCGTGATAGGGCTAAAAGGGTTTCAATGTCTGTAACACAACAATCTTAGACGCGCTTTGTGAACGGACGCGAGTCCTATACTGATTGTTAATATATTTTGAAAAGGGCACCTAGGTTCCTAGGTTCCCCTGCGTCCGCCCCTGTATAATTTAATACTTATGTATAATAATAATAATAATATGTATTAAAACATTTATTCTTCACTGGGTAGTGTTGTGGGGGAGGAGGGACGCAGCGCGTGCCCTATTAAGGCTACGGTACTGTTTTTAAACCAATATTGTAACAATTATTTTTTATATTATTATGTAATAAATTGATGGGTACTTATTTATAATCTTTACTTGCGAAATCAATGATTAGATGTGCTATTTTTTCTATATTATTAATTAATATGAAGTTTAGCTTACTTTGTGTGGCTTTATTAGCAAATTTAACATTTTTGTTTGTATGGAAGATGTCATTATGATATCAAATACCTACTAGTTCGATGTAAATTATCTAGATGTAGATTCAATAGACATGACCTATAGTATACTTACATATTATAGTATTTTATACGTGCAATTAAGTATGATGGATAATTGATAATAAATCTGTGTTCAAATTATTAGTTTTAGCTATTGACATTTTATTTAGTTAGTCACTGGCTACAATCTATGAATCCGTTCTACCTACTATCTGCGTGTATATCGATCGATCTATAAATAGTCAGAAGATGACGAAAGCCTTAACAACCAAATAAAGCTAGCTTCTGTCTACATATTCATAACCTATATAATTGTAAATTACAGTGTTGCCACGTGATGACTTCTACACAGCTTTGGAGTAGCCTAAGAGTGTTCGAGTTTTTTTATTGTATGAGTTAAATACAGGTATTATTTAGATACCTACGTAGGTACAGTACCTAATTATCTGTAAAACAAAGGAAAACATAATTACCTATCTACAATATTTTATGTTTATTGAGTATGCTTGGCTAACTCTCATACTGCATTTCATATGCAAACATTATGATTGTGTTGATTCTTTTTAAATATTTACTGACCAAGTATAAGTATAGTATCACCGGTGTTAGAAGAGTGTCATAATAACAATTTAATTCATTTTGGATTAACTACTTTATTTTTGTTTTTCCATTTAAGATTGTATTCTTGTCAAACCATTTTAATGCAATGTTTGCACATTTTAGTTTTTAAGTTCATAATTTGAAACTTCATACAACACATTATTAATAGGATATATTTTCCACTCTGAAGTAATATACCTAAGTAATACCGTGAAACATTGGTGAAGTCAACCAACATCTTATACTTTTTATTCAGTTTTCCATATTATAATTTTGGTCACTTTCCGTTATTCCAACTATTTTTTACATTTTTTAGTTGAATTTATATCCAGTTTTTATTTTAATTAGTTACCGCATCTATGTATTATCAATCAGTGTGTGGGCTTATATTTACACCAACGGTATCTAATATTCTCTATTTAACAAACAGGAGAGCATGCTCAACGGGCGGATAGAGCCAGTGGGTGTGGTGGAGGGGTTCTCTCTCGAATTAGGTGCATCCGTGAACTTCTGTCCGCCTCACATCCGTCTTCCACTTATTGCCTACTTCTTTCAACTGTCGGAGGACAACGCTCCCAGCCCCTATCTAGGCTATGTGGATCTTGGACAAGTGCCAAACAAGCGCGGCTATCATGTCCCCAAGAAGGGATCACTCCAGGTGTGTGAAGGTTCTCTCACAGTTGTTTCATTCGCTTCGTACAATGAATTAAAATGTAACAATTATTATAAGTAACTGTTACTGTCATTTCAGCAAATAATGCACTTTTTGTAAGATATGTGTTATATTATTATAATATGAGTTATCAAAGATTTAAATATTACCGTTTTCTATATAGCTATTTTAACAATGTAACCTAGAATAGCCATTTGTTTTTAATTGTTTAAATCCATCTACTAGGTCATACATTATTTTAATATACAATATTATGGTATGCTACTATCATAAATTGTCTTATTGAATTTACAGTTATACTTGTCATAGTACTTAAAAATGAAAATGAATATTATAATTTATCGATTACGGATTAAAACACTAATAAAATTATATTCAATAGCTCAATATGAATGCTTAAAATATTATAAATATACAACCACAAATATAGTAATTTTCAGTGTTATGTATCTCTGAAGTATTCCTTTTTAACTATATTGTTAAGTACTATTATATTTAATTATATTATATTACTATGAACTTTTAATACAATAGGTTGTATTATTAGAAAAAATAGGTAACATCCCATATAGTGACCCCTTTCTCTTGCATCATAAATGTCGGTCTGATTATTGGGAAATTAAATCTATGAATCAGGTTTACTTTGGGATTTATATAAGCTAAATAATTGTATTAATATAATGTAGATTTGAATATACGTTTTAGATTGAATTAATCGCAATTATATTGTTTTATAATGTATATGTTGTATTAGTTTCTGTCATATTTCTTGAACAATAAGGAGTATTATATTTTGTAAAATTATACTTTTTTAAATCAGATTCCTTATGAATATTAGAAATATATACTAATTAAATTTTATGCATTCTATAATTATGGTATATTTCTCACTGTCCCCTTATGTTCGTAGTTGTTATTAATTGCTAAGAATTATTATGCTATCATTGTCGAATTTCACATATTACCCGGCGTGGTAGAATGTAAATTTCTATAGATCACGTGTATCCAAAACTCTTACGAGATCAGTGTCTCTAATAGCTTTCTAGATCAAATTCTCAAGTAAACTTATAATGCAGATTTCAAATAAACTGTGATTCATTGACCTCATTTTTCATCTTTCGGTTACACCTTATAGCTATAGTTTTATTGTATACCAACCTTACCGCACACGTTAAGGCCATACTTTTGTGTTTATTTGTATATACGTATAACATAAGCAAACATAGGGGATTTCATTTCTATTAACTAATAATATGAAGGTTGTATATATGTAAATATTATGTAGATTAGTTTGTTGTAGATACCCAAATTTTGTAATTGCTCTGGTAAGATGATTACGAAATAGACAAGAACCAGGACAGGGGGGCTATTGTCAGTACATCTATATTTATACTGTGTGTTGTTATGCTGATGTTGTTGATTGACTGACAATAGAATTAATGTCCTCTATATAATAGATCGTCAGCTGATTGTAATGTTCTTGTTGCTATACTGTGTCAGTGAGACTTCAGCATAGTAGTGCTAGTTATGTCAACTTCACATTGTAATGTTTAGCTTATTTCATCTATATAATATACCAGTATGTATGCAGGAGAGAGAGGTAAAGACTAACAAAATTAATTGCAGTAAGTTGACGTACATGCATTGTAACATCAGCTGTGTCTGCTACACTGTCAGTTGAATAAGGACCAAAAAGTAAACTAGGCGAGGGTCGTATGTAGTTTAGTACCTAACGTTCTAGCTAACCGGTATAGTCTTCGTATATAATGTACGGTTTGAAATGTTCACACTTTGTACCTTATATAACATTTTATACCATACGTATGCACAATTTGTCGCAGGTGTAACTATAGGCTGAAACATACTGCTGCAGTACGTACAGCACAACATGCATAGTATACCTAAATAGAGTACACACTGTAGAAACTGTACTATAATCATCTTTATCAACATATTTATCCCCAGGGATATATTTATATATGCACGGTCAAATTTAGCTTTCAGTACATCTTAAAGTTGATTAAAGCCATCTTGTAAATGGAGAGAGAGAATTATTCAAAATTATCCCATCACTTTAATTTAGTTTGTATGATATGTTCTGCAGTCAGCTGTAAAATATATATGAACTATTGAAATTAGTGGAGATTTGTAGTTAATTGCTTTGCGCTGATTTTATTATATATAGGTACAATGAAAATTATCCTTAAGTTTATTTTAATCCTTAATTTATATATTATTAATTCAACGAACAAATTTTGGAGCTTGAGAAATATGCATTTAATTATTGTATCATACAATTGTTTGGTAAATCAAATAGAGTATTTTTTAATAATTTATTTATCATCTAAGTTGGTATAATTAATTAGTTAAATATGTAAAGTTTTACCCGTATATGAATATATACGTTACGCCTTGGTTATATTACCTATATCATTTAAACTTACGTAAATAATTGTTTTAAAGTATGCAACCTTTATATTTTTAATAAAAGTAACATGTACTAATATGTCCTATAGTATACATAAATATACTTTAAGTACTTTGGGGAAGTGTCTGTCAGAAGAAAATTCTTACAGCAAATGTAAAGCTAATAATATATTAATAATATGTATATTTTTTAGTTGAATAATAATTCTTATATATATATATTAGACTTTTTCATGGAACAGCCTAATTTTTATATTTTCACAGTTCATATAGTTCCATTTTGTATGTTACCTGAAGTCACCTAGCATTTTAGTACCCAGATAGAATGAACATATATTTATT
>JAYRBW010079584.1:0-23942 GCA_036023295.1 Invenusta paracnida | reverse complement strand
TGTAATCATCAGAATTTTTGTTTTGAAATTTCAACACCCATGTGACGCTAAAAAAGCCCTTTTTAGAAAAATGCCCATATATATATTATTCACTTCTACGTATATCATATAATGATTGCTTTGAAAATTATATATAATAATAATAATATATTTAATGAAAATAATTACAGTGTTATATACCATGTCATCTATAAATTAAAATTATGAAATATTTTCTGTTTCACCTGATGTATGGGAGTTATTTATATATATACACAAGTTTACAATTATGCTTTCTTTAATAAACTAGTTGGCATGTTTCTGTTTATTGAAGTCGAAACGCTTACCCCTTATAGATATAATAACTATTTATAATATACTTAGAAAAATATAATATGCAATGCACAATATATAGAATTTCTACATAATTTCCAAAGAATTGCACAGCCATTTCTGACAGGAATACAAAACCCCTTTTCAAGCATTAAAGAAAGAAATTATTCCTTTGAGAGTTTAATTCTTAATCATTATGCATACAATCCTGAGTGAACCATACTTTACAATTGTACATTAATGACATTTAGTGAAGTAACTGTAATTATACCTATTTTATACTCTGTCATTATACACAAATTTAAAAAGCATTTGAAAATGTGCTTACATGTTAGAAAGATTAATGTTCAAAAGAATCCATTTCATGACATTAGAAATATGTTAGAAAGATGAGTATTTTTACTTCAAGAGTATCGGATATTAACATTCAGAACAATCGATTATCTTTCGAAAGATACTTTAGTTTGTAGAATACAAGATTTTCTGTTTAAATTCTAAACACAAGAGAATATATAAATGAGAAATGAATCATTTGTAAACGATAACTTCGACTCTATTGTGACAGTTAGATATGCACTGGTTAATACATTAATAAGTAATAGTGAACTAGATAAATGACAATGCTTAATTCATCATAGATATATAGTATATGAAAAAAGTTATACAAATATAATACAACGCTTCTATAATGTTGGAATTTAAATGTAAAGTCGCAAACTTTAAGTTAATTAAAACTATTGCAAACTTTCAATACTGGGAAAACAAATGGTAAAGGTATATTGTAAGCAATAAAAAAGTTTTCCATTTTGTTTACATATTGACTATATAATTATAACTTTAGTCATATGAGAGTGATATTATAAATTATTAGATAATTTTAAAGAATAAAATTCTATCATGATTTTAAAAGTAGGTAAATAACTAAATGTAATTTACATAAAAACATAGTGTAGAACAAGTATAAATAAATCAATGTTATAAAAAACAATACACATCCCGGTCCACTATAAACAAAATATACCTAAATAAATAAGAAAAGAGCATACTTTGTTCAAAATATATATACTTTTTAAAACATGAGAAGAGATTCTTTTCATGTACTGAATTAATAGAACATTGCTTTTATGCACATAATTTATCTAAAATATAGTTAGAAAAAGCTTTAAGTTTTGTATATTATACTTCCGAAAAATGGGAAGAGAAACATTCCGCTCGTTCGGTGAAATAAACATTAGTGTGATTGTTGCTATTGGCAGTGTTACCATTTAATATAGTGAGCAGATGTTCAACAAATTGACGTGTCACTCATGTCATAGGAAAATGACTAAATTGGTAAACTGTATATACCTATGATATTATGTAAATCTCCATTGGAAATGTATATTTTGAAGTTGTATAAATATTGAGGAAATCAATATCAAATATTTTGATGATTTTCTTCTAATCGTGAAGATGCGAAGAAATATAGAACTTGATAATAATACTAACAAACGTAAAATATATCGAAAATAACTTCTTCCCAACAATGTATTTTTAAACGTTTATGGAATTTGTCTTCTTAACCCGTCCCGCATTTTTTGTTTTTCAAATGAACAGATGAAACAATACAAGCTTTAGTAACTTTATAAAGTTAAAAAACTTATTTTAGAAACTAAAACATATATTATTCCATTTGTTCTTTTAAAAATAGCAGAAAAATGCGGATTGGGAGGCCTTAAAATAAGACACAATACTTTAAAGGAGGTTAGACCACACTATAATTTTTAGACAAAATTATCTAAAACTGTTTAAATATTTATTTTTCTCGAAATTAATGATATTCTGAATCCGGTACTGATTAATTTTATATAATAAACATGAAATAGAAAACAAAAAACTTTTTTTGCGGAACATATTTTTATCACAACATTTTTTGTAAAAAATAAATAATTTTAATAATATGTGCGAAGTTTTAAAACTTTTTTCCACTAAGAAGTTATAGAGGGTAGGGTTTAATGAGTCCCCCTGGGATATGGAAACGCAGAGTCCGGTAAATGTACTATGATGGATGCATGAAGTAAACTTTAAAAAGGATAACTTTGATTTGCACAATTAAATGAACTATATATTACTAGTAACATAAATACTCTTTATTTAACAAGACTAAAAACCTTTAAAAATATACAATATAAGCTGTTTGATAAAAATAGTGAATGTGTAAAAAACGACGACTGCACGTTTTTGGAATGCATAACTAATAATATGTACCATTTTTCAGTAAGTGAAGTGATAATTCAGTCAAAACTATCTTTTAAATTTAGAATTATGAAACAAAATATAAATAATTTTTTATGACGATTTATACAAGAACCTAAATGCAAACAGAACGGTGCAATGAAAATTATCTGAAAATATATGATTAAATATAGCGTTAGTTTCATATTAAAGCCAAGCTTATGTTGTTGACATAGTACTGACTACAACAGAAGGTAGAATTAATTTAGTAATAAATTATTTCATTAAATTGGGACTCGGTTAAATAAAATATCAAAACCAATCAAATTTACAAATTAATTTTTCATACAGTGCAATAACTTTACTGAGCGCAATTCTCAGGGATATTAACACAGTTTAGTTTTTGCCATATACTATAGCGCAAATATGCCATCTGTTATAAAAGTTGGAATTTAATTTAACAATAGAGAATACGGCAATAATAGGAAACGATTAATATTACATATAATTAATTAAGCAGTATTAATAAGACATAACAGTTATTTTTAAATATGAAACGTCAATGACAAAATAATGATATTAATCTTTTCTAGCCAAATTTTATCAGATATGAATTTATCTGTTAAATTAATTACACATGAAAATTAGTAAAAACTTTTAAAGATACTAATTTTACATAAAAAAATGCCTGACATAAAACAACGAAAGCATTCAAATAATGTAGCAATAAAACTGCCTTTGTGAAAAAAACTTAGAAATAAATTTAAAAGTTTATTCAAATATCAAATAAGAAAGAAATCACAATGTAGAGTTGAGAATAGATAATGAATCAACGGAATATATAAATTTAAAATAATTAAAAAGGTATAAAAACAACCATAAATTAAATAACATCTCATCGTGAAATAATCATCACACAGTTCCAATGTAATTATAAATGTCCTGATCAACATTGCACACAATGTGAATTAAAAAAGGATTTGGATAGTAGGTAAATAACGATATGTGGGAAAATTACAATTACACTAATGCATGAATTAATAGAATGTTAGCAACATTTGTAGAAATTACAAAACTGTGGAGTAATAATTTATTAGGTAATACAAATACCAATATGGATATTCTATTCAACATGTGTTGCTTGTATATTATAAGAAATTACAAGATATAATGTAAAACTGATTACACTTGGAAACGAGAAAATGTTTCATTCATATGATTGACGGTGCATGGAATGGAATGGAATCGACTCGAGAGAAGAGCATCTAGTTGACTGTATTGGCCTGACTTTTGTACTCATCCATGATGTAGTCGGGGATGAAGTTGTACAGGATGCGCTTAGGTAGCCGCGTGAAGAAGGCATAGTCGGTGAGGAAAGCTAAACTAAGGAGGGCTTCAGTTGGATAGCCGGTCGATTTACCCGAACTGTTCCAAACAAACAAGGAAGAGTAAAGTAAACAGTTAGGCATAAATAACATCATGACATATTTAGTTTTTAATAATTATGAAAAAGAAACAAAAATACGACATTTCCAAAAATAAGCCAATAGAATTTGTATGAGTTTATGATTTTATTACATATATTTTTTATAATAATTGTAGTTCAGCAAGGAAAAAGAAATTAATATTAGAAGTTAAAAGTATACGGCATTGAATTAAATAATTATGCAGTGATAAAAGTAGACATACATAAACATCTACAAAAATTGAACAAAAAATTAATTGTTTGACTATATGTTTGAATATTTATATTTAGTTATTTTACTGATAAAACAATACTTCTGATTGTAGTTAAAATTTGATAACAAATAATTAAGTCTCTCCTAGTTTCTGTCAGCTGAGATGACATCGGATTAATTCAGTCAGTAAATCACAAATTCAACCACGTATAGTAAATAAAAAGCGAGAAAATTAATTTGATTTATTTTATACAGTATGCATAACATTTTAAATACTTAAATTTCTATAACTGTACATCGAATTGAGTAAGTAAACATATTGCTTAATTAAAACGTATGCAAAATGATTACCGAAAAACTATTATTTAACGGTGGGATATAATATTATGTAAACTTCTACAAATGAATTTACAATGCACAGAAATGCGAACATTCAAAATAAGAAGATTAGTATAATGTATGTTACGTTTGGAATTATTATAAAGTACGAGTATTTATGAAAAAATAAAACCCTTAATACAATAAAATGATTTTATAAAAAGCGATAATTAAAGTTTATCAATATTACATTTTTTTGAAAGTATTAATGTTGGGGTTTCTGTGGACTAATAATATGCAAATAAGGAATTTAAGTCCTATAAAAAGTAGAATAATTATATGTAGATATGCACTTCACATAAGAATTTATGCTGATCAGTTTACTAAGCCGCAGATGTTTCCGATTCTAAATTAAAATGGCACCGAGATATACAGAACTTGAAGAAGATGGGAGGTATATACAGTAGAAGAGAGAGTAATTGGGACAAGAATACGCGTCTTGCCGCAGCGTATATTTTGTAACCGAAAAAATACAACGTCGATGGCGTCGTTGGGATGAAAAAACAAAATAATTTGCGTTTCTCATAAAATAATAAATAAGATATGTAGGCCAACTAGAAGAGTTTAAAATGGCAAAATAATCAAGTCATTGTGAGAGATAGTCTTGACTTTGTGAATCAAATTTCGCTGTGTACAAGGTACAGTCGTCATATTTCATTATATATTTTTGTCCCTGTTTGTATCTTTCGTGTAACCAACGATAGAGGTTTAGTTGAAACAAAAAGCATCCGATATACGATCAATTATATTCTTTGTAGTAGCCTTTATAAAAATTGCTGGCTGTACCTATAGCCAATAACGTATATAATTATGAAGTGTTTATATATTATGTATATATCTCGCCTCCGGTTATTACAAGCAGATATCGACGAGGTCATACAATTAAGATATTATAATTTTTAGGAATATGAGAAAAAGCTAACCGTTAGTAGATTCAAAGAATTTTAAAAATTTATTGATATAATTGAAATACATATATGTATACGTAACTTACATGTTTTGAGCGTGATTACCTTTGGAAGTTATATAGATGGAAATAAATTTAAATAATTTGGAAAAACCTGTAACTATAGATGATAAAAAGAAAACTATGGGTATATGTAAAAAAAGATGAAAACAAGTTTGTCTGAATTTGAAGGTATGACGTTTTTGTACTAAGGTGTGTAAAATGAGTATCACGGGGAGTTAATAGAGCGACAATCTAATTAATATTGACATCGGGTGTGGAGCAGAAGGCATTCATCTATATCTAGCCGTATGTATGTATTAGAATGTAGTAAATGAAGAGTAAATGGCAGAATATTGATAAAGAAGTTAGTGAGTGACAAAAATGTTCGACTGGATAAGAAAATTCAACGTCTATACACACGTGTTTTAATGTATAACTATTATAATTAGTTAAGAGACATAAGGTATATATTATATATAATAACACCATATAATATAGGAAGTGATGATAGAGCATACAGAAGTTCTAATAATTAGTATGATGGTAATGTGAGAAAGAAAAAATATTGTAAGCTTCACAAGAAAATGTATTTATATAAAATTAACATATAGCGAAAACATAAATGTTGTGTGGATAAACTAAATTCAACAGGAGTTTTGAGGTGGTTTTGATAATTTCAATTTAAACTGAAATTAATTTAAGTTGAATATTTTGGAAATGTCTGCAATAAAAAAATAGATAATAAATATTATTATTGCCAAGTGCACTATAATAGATTAAATACATACTATATATATTGTAATGTATAGACACAGAAATACAGCTGTAGTGGTTTAAATAATGCAAAAGTAAAACAGGAAGGATGGGGGTGTATAGACAGTAGAGGTAACACGAACGACTATTCTGTGCCCACAGGGGATAAGTGTTTTTAGGTTGTCTCGAAGTTGCCTGACGACAACAAAATATGAGGTTTTCAATTATTATACCTACATAATGTACACTTCAATTGAAACAAAGCTTGCCGGTTACCATGGGAATGAGTATGTCGACGAAAACCTTTAACTGTACTCTCTTGTATATAAAATTGTGAGTACCTATATTTCTGTTAATAAAATCTAGACACAATTACACTACTCTCACTTCATTTTATTAAAATAAATTAACAATTTCTTCCATTTTTAATATAGCAATCTTAAAATTTGTTAACCAGTTGTTATTATGTAGGCTTGGGTAGACTCATATACGGTATTATAAGGATACATATTATTATTACATATGACTTTGGGATATACAATCATACATAATATAGTTCAATTGTATGCCTTTCAACTTACACAATAGGTTGCAATCTAGCTGTATATATATTGCAAATCCTTGAGTAATTTATTTGTTCGCTAAGTAATAGTGGGCTACATAACGACTGCTATATTTAAACGTTTAGAAATAAGATAGTATCTAAACGATAAGGCTAAAAAAAGTTAATTAAATTTTTAACGATAAGCATATTAATATTGTTAATCCGTGAACAAAAATTCTAAATACTTTAACATTTTTAAAATGAAATAGAAATGGATAAACAATGTTTTAAATAAAATTAATAAAAAAACACAAAATAACCTTATAAGAAAAGTAAGTATATAACAAAATTTGGTTAAAATAATACAGAAATTAAAAGTATACAAAAATATATAAATCCAAATTTCTATTAGGTAGTTATTTAGTATATAAACAAAAAATTAAGTAAAAATGACTGAGGCTTCAAAATACTTATTTATAGTAATCAATTACCTACATTTAGTAGTTTATTGAATCATTAATATGCATTATGTAGTATGTAGAAAGCTATCGTATATTGACACAATTTCTGACCAATTTGTCCAATATAAACTGATTTTATACAGAACACGGATCTTTATATACAATAAATAAGGAACATAAAACTGATAGAATACCAATACTAAAAACTAGGCCATACTTCTCGGCTTTAAACAACTAGGCTTCAAAGCGAATTAGATGACTAGAATCTAGTTAAATTAGATTATAACTATGCCATATGAAAATATTAAGATCACAGACTTGTAATAAAAATTTCACGAAAAAAATGTGTTACTTCGTCAAATTTTAACAAATTATGTTTCTTTAAAGGTTTGCAATAGGTACATATTACAATAATAATTTTTGTCGTATAAAAGAGAAATAAATATTATTCTTTATAAATTTCGAGTACATATAATTAGGGCATTAATAATGCCACAAGTATAAAATGTAAAGAAACTTTCATAAATGTCGTACTAATTAATGACATAACTAAGTAATCTTATTTAAAATAAGGTTAAAATTAACATATATTACACACCGAAAATACTTCATTTAAATAAAATTCAAATTGCATTTTCAGATTTATTTCTACAAAATATTATTAGTCTATCTTTAATGAATCATTTTCTGCCTACTGGTACAGTAGAATGTAATTACCTCTGCATGCCAAGAACATATGAGCGAACATACTGTCCGAAGAGAGCTAGAAACTCTTCTGTAGTATCAACATGGAACTGACGCATGAGAGTGAGAACTCCGACCATTAGAGGCACACCATCCACGCCATCACTTCCGGGTTTTCGGGGAACCAGAGCTCCTGCAAGAGGAAAACCAAGTCATATAGATATTAAAGTTAAATCACCACATAAACCAAAAATTATAATAATAATGTTTATGCAAATCACTCCAAGAATAAATTTTACACCAGCCTGCTAAAAAACACTAACCTATTGGTTAATTATTTATTGATACTCAGTTATCGAGTCCAAAACAGCCATTCTGTGGCTCTCAAAGTCAATACAGATTTTTTAGTATTAGATAGAAGAATTGGTAGTCGTTTGTGATTTTATACCTTAAATATCTATAACTTTGGAAGTATGTATAATTTTAATTCGATTTAATTTGATATGATATTTATGTGCAATAAAAAAAACACAATTTGTTAAATTTCCAAATTATTCCAAGTTAAACAAAAATGGCAAAAAAAGAAGAAATAAAACAGAACTGTTTAATAACTGACATATGTATGATCGTACATCCAATATATAATATGATATAGTTTAAAAATAAAATGTTACGAATAAAAGGAAGCTATAAAAAAAGAATTCGAGTATAATCCCTGTTTAAATTGTTCATGTACTAATTTGAAATAATCGTAAAGTATCAAAATATTTGTTTGGCTTTTCGCAGAATATAAATAGTCTCACAAAGAAATAGGGTACAAAAAGTGTTTGCACAGTCATAGTGGTATTTTGGTCTAATTATGTTAGTAAAATTTGAATGCCATGATAATAGTTGGTATCTCCATATTTTCATAATTTTCTTACATGTTCTAATACATGTAATTACCCCCTAATTGTATAAAATTCTTCTAGATGACTTTTCATATATTTTTATACAGATAAATTATGAACATTTTTTTGTGAAATATGACTTTTCAATACAAAATCTTGGCTTCCAGGTAGCCGTACTGAATAATAAAATAACTTAAAACCTGTCTCTGATGAAGGTGTTTACATTAATCTTTTCTCTAAGAAATTAATACATTTCTTAAATTCAAACAGCCAATCAGCGCTACTTATGTTCTTGTACTTTAATTTATATATTATTACTATTTAAAAAAATCAGTTTCTAAATCGTATATATATACATAGCAGAATCAAGAACAATATTAAATTTAAAATTGTTAGACATAACATTACAAAAATAAAAACCAGTGAAACTTTTTAGCCTGCGTTAAAAGAATAAAACAGATCTTACCGACAGATTTCATGTAGAATAGTTTTGGAAAAGCAGAGGTGACCAACAGTAGTTGATAAACCGAGGTGTATGGGACACGTTTACTTGTGATGTATACCTGTATGCAGTGGAGGAAAAAGGACTACATTTAATTCTAGACAATTATAAATGGCGTAAATCATAACCAGGATGCGATATTATGTACAATACAAAAATATTCAGGCTATATCCCTTAGAACACACTGATAACTATGTTGTAAGATTATTTAATACAGTTAGAACAGTATAAAATGTGCTCCTAAACTAGTTCTATATCAATACAATATATATATTCAATATAATCTGTACGATGAAAAATATTTTTAATCGTGAAAAATGTGATCTATTAAAAAAATTGTATGAACTTAATGTACTTTTACTTATTCAAATATAGTAGAGGATTATAAACACGTTATATTTCACTTATCAGAAAATTTTGAAATATTTTTCTAAAAAATGAAGTACAACATAACTTTAGTGAAAAAATGTGTATGCATTACACTTATAATATATTGTACAAGCTACATAAATTTGATGGTGAAAGTGAGAGGATCTTGTCAAGTACTTTTTCTTTTTTTACAAAGCCGGATCAAAAGGGATTTTACCTTTCATGTCTACGCAGATAAATTTTTGGCACGAGGAATAGATAAGGAGCTGATATAGGATCGTTGTACACATCTAGCTAGTAAATATAAGCTGGTCTTAAGGCCTTAAGGAAGATGAATTTCGAATAAGTAAGTTCAGTGAACCTGCACTTGAAAAAAGTTTACATAGATTATATATTTCTAAAGCGTAATATAAATGTATGTCACTCGAGCTAATTAAACCAATAACACACATGTAATGATAGTTGCTTTTATAAAAAATAAAGTGAGAATAAAAGTTGACCTTAATATCACACGCTCTCTTCTATATTAAATACTTACATCGATAATGATATTTATAAAGCGACAAATTTTTGCATGTTTTCTAAACGATTTTTTAAACATTATTTCATAATAATAATAATTATATAACATAATAAAAAATAATGAAATATAGCAAATAAATACAATTAAACAGAGCATTAAAACAAAAATATATGTAGGCACAAAAATATAGTAAAGAGTTCAAAGACAAGAAAGAAATATGAACGATTAAAAATTATATTAGAATTTAAAGCTAACATTTAATTGGAAAAACTTTCTTAATTTGCATATCGAAATTGTTCAAACCAGTAAAATTAATATTAAAACAATCAGTGTAAAATATGAAGATTAGGTTTTGCAAGAGAGAAAATTGTAGTTTAATAAAAAATCGTATATATTTATTCGTGTCGCAAGGTTCCGTTTAGCTTTACTGGTGTAAAACAGTTGTAGAAATATATGACTCTATAGAAATATTGAGTTTTGAATTTTAAATGAGGAACAAACAGATATAGCTTTTATTCTAGATATTTAATCATTCTGTGTATTTATATGCAATTATTTACGCCATTGAAATGGCCATAAGAACTGAGATATAAACGAAAAAATATGCAAGTTATAAATAATGAACTTGTTGCTTTAATTATTTAGTTGGTTTTTTGAAACATTTACTTTTTCTAATTTTCAATATCAATGTTTTCGAGATTAAATACCACCTAAGCTATGATTAACTATAAGCAAATTTATTAACAAAAATATTTTTATTAATAAATCTGTGCCAGATTTACTTCTAATAAATTGAACATATTAACATAAAAAATTACAAAAGGAGGAAAATATACATATTAATGAGATTAGTAAAATAAAAGAGGGAAGTAGACTGTTGGATCTAAGTTTATAGAAAGGAGGGGTAATGACTACAGCCAAAGTCGTTCATTATCAAGGGAGAAAGTTTGGTTGGGATCAGATGTTGGAAGAAGAAAGAAGGAAGCTTACTGACCTCACTGTGTACATTAACGAGTCTATTAGTCTATAAGGTAAAGTAAGGTATTATGGGAAGAGCTTAAGGCAGTCTTTGTCTACAAAACTCGGTAGTGATTTTTACCGGCTCGAGAAAGAAGCAAATAATGAGAAGAGCGGGTACTTCAAGTTTTTTTCTCGATTATCTCTTTATATAGTTATAATGTTTGGTGAAGCGTAGTTTGGAAACTTTTTTCTATTGACTAAAAATGGAAATTTTAAACAAATAAATGGGCGATAAAAGATGAAATATTTATTCTATATTATAATAAATTTTATAAGTAACATTTATTTCTAGACACAAGTAAACTAAAATGGAATACTTAGATAAAAATATTAATGTATTAGTAAAAATTAAATAATATAGGTACTATATGAAATACATAAAGACAAAATACCAAGTTTTATACATTTAGATGGTATTTTGAAGTATAACTATGTCTGCATTAATTTTAAATTACATAACATTAAGAGCAATAAAGGAGAATATCACTGTCTAGAAACATAATGTTTCCTTTAAACTGTATGCTTAATAATAATAATAATTATAATTAAACTATACGTAAGATATTCGTAGATAATTTTCTAAGCTGAATGTAACATGCATAATACTTATATAATGGACTAAAAAAGTCGTAAGAACTAGATTAGACGTTCAATCAAATAGGTAAAAAATAAGTTAATTTGAAAATACTTTCATGATGTGCATTTAACAATAAATTGTCTTATAAAAATAATTACATTGAAGACATTAACTAAAGTTAACATACAAAAATGGAAATACAACCACAATCATTTATTAAATACATACATAACATACATACAGACATACTAACTATATTAAATGGTTTCATTATTCCTATAAAATAATGTCTATTCCTATAAGTTCTCACCCACTTACTTGACAGAGTGGATCGTGCATGCCAGTAGTTTGGAGTAGCTTGTTGACCTGAAAGATGACATCGGAAGCGGGATCTAGTCCGTCCCCCCAGGGGTAGGGGTGACTGGCTGAGTCTTGGCGATGTCGGTCCACACTGAGTAAGAGGGACTGATTCATCGCTTCCAGCGCCGAGAAGAGGAACTTACCCTCGAACTTGCAAGACATGTTTAGCTGGTTCGCTATGTGTCGTCGGAGGAGTTGTAGTTGCCCGATCTAGTATTAAAGGAATCGCAGTATTATTAGTGATTCATACTATTTAAAAATAACAATAATGACTCGAAAGTAGGTAGCTATAAAAAATACTGGCTGTAAAACTGTTGAGAATACAATCGAGAAAATATGTTTGTTTGATTTTGGAATAAATTATTTAACAAAAAATACCCTCGAGACAAGTAAAATCAAACCAATAATATAGGAAGAGAGTTACTGGTATGCAATAGTGATACAACATTTAATTCTAGTATAATATTGGCCAGGTGTTACTAATGGAACCATTATTCCACTTTATAACTCAGCCAAGAACGAAGGAAAATATTTTAGGCTGGGTCGGGAATCGTACCTGCGCATATTTTCAACCTACTCGCACTCCTTTAATAGATAAATTTTGATTTCATATAATAATTATAGCTTTAATTATTTTGTGTTGTGTATGAAAAAATTATCAATAAAAATAAGCGCTTAATAAAAAATGGTTGTATTAATTAACCCTAAAATAAATTAGCAAACACTTATAATAAATTTCAATTAAGTTTAACAGCACTGAATAAATAAATAATTCATTCAGTCAGAGTTATTTTCTTATTTATAGGTTAGTAATGTTGTAAAATAATAGTAAATTACTTGCGGTGATTGTACATTTCCATAAAATTGTAAAAATATATGCTAATCATTTTAAGGTCTACAAGACCATACCGTATAACATAGTTTTTAAATCTGAGATATTTTTGTTACTTTAAAAATACAAAATAACCGCTTATACAGATATGAAATAATTAAACAAGTCTAAGAAAATCTTATAAGCAGATAGCCGTGTTTCACGATATATTATACTATTACATTAAAAGCATATTGTTATAAAGTCAGTATTTTAAATATAGACAGAATATACTTAGCGATATTTGAGAAGACTATTTTTGGTATAAAATAATGCAATGTTATAACAAATATAGACGTAATTTATGTAAAATATCTCTAGGGAAATTCATTTAAGTAGATTGAATGAAGGGAAATAAAATGATTCGAATAGAATGAACTTTAGCTTACAGTAAGGCGTCACTTACAAGTTAATTTGCATAAAGGTTTATTAAGTAGCATTTCATTTTACTCGAAAATCATATGACATTGTTGGAAACAAAAATAAAATGTACCTAATATTAGTTATCTCTAATTAAAAATAAAATCACAATAAGCATATATTTCAAATCAATTTTACATACTTTAATTCCATCATTTTCATTAACAAAAAAGAAGAAAATTACGCTTACTACTAACTTTAAAAAACTGTACCAAGTAAAGATTATTTATGGTACATAAATATTAATAATAAAGTTGTCTAACCTGTATAGTCATTAGTATATAATGGTATACAGTACATTGAGTATAATAGTTTTATAAGCATAACATTGTTGGCACAAACTTAGTTTTACAAGAATCATTTGTATATAATATAATCAACGAATTAAATATATATTACCTTATTTTTTAACTTCAAATGTCTACTTTCAATATTTAAACATTAATAATAATATTTAGTACTTCAAGCTGTTTAAATAGATCGTATTCACAAATTTGTTCTACTATTGATAGGAACATTTCTTGTGGATAAAAATTGCAATAGAAACATTTAAAGATATACACAATGTATATATACTATATTTCTAGTTAATATACATTATGATATTGTTTAAAATAAAATAAGAGCAGAGATGAAAGCTATTTTAATCCTTGAAATAGATATATATGACAGTGTAACAAACGAAATACTTGACAACAGTTTTTATCGATCTGTTGTTTCAGTTACGAAATTAAGGATAAAAGATTAAAACAAATATTTATCAAAAATATATACTTACTTAATCAAGGTGTTCCAATTTCGTAGTTGTTGTATATTGAAACATAAAATATTATTAGACAGAATTTTAAATGAGATCAAAAATTGCTGTTATTTTTAATACGTTAAGATAATTTATAGTTAACGAAATTATAAAAAACTGGCAGTTCTGATAGTCATAAAGAATATATTATATTATATACATCTTTAATAACATGTATTAGTGTTTAATTAAATGTATAAAGTTCCTTATACATGTATATAATTATAATTATCAGGGTGTCCATAGTATTCCTTAAAAAATTCAAGTATATTCAAGAAAATTCAAGTATATTTTATAGTATTTAAGTAAATTTATTTATTTATTTACACCCAAAATTCTTTGCAAAAAAATGAACATGTAAAGGTGGTCACATTTTATTGAGCAGACATGTATATTATAATTAAAAACAAAGAAGATATTATAATAACATGATCTTTATTCGTTAATACATATTAATTTATATATATAATAGTTAATAAATAAATAAATATAATATATATTTGTGCAAAGTTAATAAATAAATAAATAAATTTTTTTAAAGTTTAATTATGGCTAAAATTGTTATACCAATTTTTTTTTAATTCTAATATTGACAAAATTCAAGTATAATAGCCATTATTCAAGTATATTTTGGCTAATTGAATTTCAAGTACCTATGGACACCTTGAATTATATTTTAAGAAAATATTTCGACCATACAATACATTAAATAAAAATAAGTTTCGTTGTTTCAAATAAAAAGTTACCTTCAAAATGGCATGTGAATAGTATAGATAAATAATTAAGTAGGGGATATAAAGTATAATCCATACCTTGATTATTACACGCAGACATAAAAAATAAACCTAGTTAACTATAAAACTGCAGAAAGAAAAAAATGCTTAACAGGTTTTAAGAAAACAGCTTTAACTTACAGAACTAACATGAAACTACACAGGATATTTTTAGACCAAATGTTGTGATAATGACGTAGATACTAATGGTCTGACAAGTAACAAATAACTTACGAGAGACAACTGAATGATAACATGTGTGTTAACTTGTCAACTTTCATTACTTAAAACTGTATAAATATATCATATTAACAGTAAGCAGAACATGTAGTTAATTAAATAATGAAATAAATTAAAAACTTGGCTGTATGGTATGTGTGTTTGTGCTAAAGCTAAACAGAAATTTAAAAAATTATATATCACAAGAAATATATTTATTCATGTTAATAGAGATACTATATATTCTAAATGGTTAAATTAACTATTAAAATGGCTTTTAGACGTTTATAAAGGTATTTGAAATATATCTTATACTTGTGAAGAACACTTGGTGAAGAAAATGGAGATCACTTTCGTGGAATTTGTTCTGTAAAAATGTCACTTCAGTTTTGTTAAGTTGTCTAACAGGATAAGTAATGACGCGACTCTAGTCTAAATGTAGTGCAACCAGATTGCTTTTCTATTTAATAAATCAATGGGGGAAACCTAAGCTATCAGCTGTATACCGGAGAAAATGGCACGTTTTTCGAGATCTTCGGAGGGGTGAGGGGAGAAGGACACACCGATGCTCTTTTTAAGAATAACACAAAAAATACAATTAAGTAAATACAGCAGCATGGAAGCAAGAGGTATGTAGTAACTGTTATCGTGGTAAGAGTGAACAAGATTTCATGACATAAGCTACTTGGGATCTGATAAACCATATGGGGCCATTTGCTAAAACGGCTGCAATTACAGAAAAAAGCTAAAAATACCAATAAGGGTAATATTGCGATTAATCGGTGAAGTGTCAGCTTTGCGGTTACACCATAAATAGAGGCTATAGTGTATATTCATATAAATTTGAAATACTACAAAATAATTGTATTTGTTTATACAAAAAATTCAAGTATAACATAAAATTATATCCATATACTGTATCTGATTACGTAATTTTAAAAATGATTTAGTATTCTTGAAAAAAATAGTGAAATAAACCTTTTTATATTATAACAGATAATTTCGGAAACTTTTTTATTCAAAAGTACGGATAATACACTACACTTCTGTGTTGGTTAGAACTTCCTAATAAATTGCTACTTTAGCTTTCACCCAAAAAGAAGATATTTCCATGTTCTATGTATAAAGGAAGATAATATTTACTCAATCAATAAAAAAAGGTACACACTATTTAATAACATTTAATTTTTGTTTTTATAAAACTTTATAGCATAATATTAGAAACTGCAAAGCATGAAAAGGGAAATTTCAGATAATACGTATACCGAAGTCTCAAAATTTAAAGTATATAAAATATCATCAAATACAATTATAACAGACAAACAGTCCCACAATGTAGTAAATTAAATAAAAAATCATGTTTTTGTATAATAAGCAAAATTCAATAGAGTAATCTTTAATATAAGAAGTTTGCTGTATGGCTCCACCAACAAACCTTTTACAAAATCGATAGCGATCATTAGTACATGCGTATATTATTATAATCAAAATTTCATTTAAAGTGAATTTAATTATTCTACAAGTAATAGCGTCAGTAGGAGTAACATTATTGAGCAAAATAGACACGATTCAAATAATGAAAGGTAATTTGTAATTTATTTAATTTATAATTAGAAGTATATAGGTAAATAATATCCATAGGTTACTTCTAATATAGTTAGTAAAAGGTACAAAATATGACAGTTGCAGGAATTGATCATCAAAACTATAATAACTATAGGGACCTCTAAATATGCCAAGACCGGAGCTACATAGCTAATTTCTTATAATATTCTGTTACGCTGCCCTGTCTTCTCGACAGGAAGCTGTCTTCTGCGCAAAGACGAACTTTCAACAACCAGAATGCTTCTACCTCATAATAATATCTCAATACTTAAGTTAAAGCAACTCTACGTAATATTAGAGTGTATTATTTAAAAATGAGTATATAGCCATAAGCCAATTCCAGGTGGGTTATTTCTCCTTGCTTGCTGTAATAGTGGAAAAGAGGAAGATAATTGGAAAGAGAAGAGATGATGAAGAGGCCCCGTGTGGACATGATTGACACCAGTGCTCCCAAGATCACCATCGATTCAAGAGAATATCTGACTAAAATAGGGTGATCTTGTTAACCAACACTACAAACTGGGAAGATAAGCTTTAGCTACAGGGATGGTATGGGATGGATGGGGTAGGATTTGGTAGTTGTTAGCCTGTAGTGGTCGTCCAAACAGGGGTAAATATAGTTCAAAATAATTATATTAGTAGTAGATGATACAACCTAGTAAAGTTTTTCAAGCGGCCAAATATCATACACAACATAAAGTAATTATGCTTGCAAATTGTATGCAAATATATTCAGATTGATTCTTAAAAAAAATTATTATTTGATGCTAGTTCTGTCTCAAATTTAAGAACACAGAGTGCTGCAGTATAAACTTTAGCCGTGATTGAAAAAGTTTTACGTTAAAGATCATATTTGGTGAGATCATCCTTACCATATGCATAACCTAATTACGATAATAACATAATAAAATTAACGATTTTATTATATGTATATGTAACCAACAGGTTAGATTAAAACCTTGATTTAAAAAATAAATTTATTTAAGTAAAAATACCCAAATAGCTATAAAATAAAATTGCCAATAAAACGGTTACAAAAAAATTAATACTATTATATAATGTGTAAATATTTCAATTCAAAAAGGTGTAATATAGTTAATGATTAGTTAAGGACAATTTTAAAATCCATAACAAATACAGACGCACTTAATATATGTAGTGCATTTTAAATTCCTGTAATAAACAGCAGTTATAGTGACTGTGACAATTTCCTTTTTAACAAAGCGATTTGAATAATAATTAATAATATTTCAAATGAATTGGTTTAAAAATTCATTATAAATCATGACCGACCACAAAAACTTGTTTTTGATCAGATTTTTGAAAATTTCAAAACACGTTCAAAACTGCATATATTGTATTACATAAATAGAAAATTATCACTATTTAATTAGCAAATTAGACAGTTGGAATAGACAGTCATTAAAAGCAAACTTCTTCCACATAGAAAAGTAGTTAGACATAATATAGGAAGACTGTGTTACCCCAAAACAAATACAAATATGTGTAGTTCGAGGTGGAATTCTTATACATAGAAAGTATATCCTTTTTGACTAAAATAAGAGACGAGACACGAAATTCACTATTCGGGAGTAAATTAGATTGGAAGGGTTGATAAAAGTGTTAGTTAGCGTTCTTCTAGCTTACACTTCTAAAATGAGGTCGCAATCAAGACGTTGATAAGTAGAGCAAAACGTGACTAGGAGACAATCCAATTAGGACCTGGGAAGATGTTATCATAAACCTACACTATCAAGTTTGGAATATTCCCCAAACGGAATAAGATTATAATATTATATACAGAAAAACGTATTATAACACCAAAGAAATTTAATAATTTTTGCCATCGTGAATTAAGGAACATAAAAGAATATTTACGCTTTGTTATTGTGAAAATGAAGTAAAATTATTTGTTTAGTGAAAAATTATACCTTAAGAACAATATCCAGGGCTGCTTGTAAAGGGCGGGTAAGCTTTGAATGGGCCTCTAAATAAACTCTGCTGGCTGAAAGATAAATATGAATAATTAGTGTATAAAGTAATAGTTAAAATAATTTAATTAAGGTGAAACAGGAAAGTAAAGTTATATTACAGCTAAGTATGTCTTTATACTTTATAGTGACACATGAATATATTAATAGTAATAATTTCATGGATATTAGATATGAACTATTTTAACCCATGCATGTAAAATTATAAAAAAAGGCTTGAAAAGCAATTGAAATATTATTATAATAGGGTGTCCTAAACTGATTACCCTGATTAAACATTTTTAGTACCCAATAGTACATTTAGTACATTTGATTAATAATCGAAGCTTAATACAATTAAGTAGATGTATGACAGTTTACAATATTATGCATTAAAATAACTTTATTAATGTTAATAAAGCGTTATAAGCTTAAGGAATTTCCACATGTGACCCATTAGAGCACAAAAAATGTTTAATCAGGGTAAACATTTTGGGACACCCTGAAGATTCCATAATTTGTTTAAAGAATACAGGAAAGAAGTTTTGATGTAAAATAGTTAAAGTTGGCATAACGCAATAAAATACATTAAAAATGTGTGTAACAAAATAATATATAACTAATTAATTAGAATAATGAACATCAATGTAATTTGAATTATTGTTTTCTGTTATTTGGTCATTTTATATCAATACGTTTTTTCTATCAAAATTGTTTAACTTTCGTGTTATTTAAAAAAACATTTCTAATAAGATATTTTAATGTATTTATTTATTTGATATTTAGTAAATTCCCTCTTCAACCGCTTTACAATAACAAAGAAAACTGTTATCAAAATTAATACACATGAGTAATAGTAATGGAATTGGTGTCATTTGAGAATACCGCAGTGTTCTAGCATTCGACGAAACAAAAATGAAATAATAATACTACATATAATTGTTAATAAAGAATAGCATTTGTTTAATTTTTCATAATTATATAGTAGGTATTTCCAAGTAAAATAATAAGTAATATAACAAAAGAATTTACCAACAACTCCCGAGACGGGTTTTATCTGTTTTAGCAGGGCTTCCAGAGCATCCAAGTAGCGCCGATCTTTCAATAGGATCTGTTGGTGATGCTGTATGAAGGCTTGGATCTGACGGACGAGCATGAAGCCCAGAAGCCGGTCAACCGAGCTCAGTCCGAAGCTGTTGAGAGCAGTCTGTGAAGAGAAGGACAAAAAGAAAATATAACTATGTGGACACAGTGAATTTTGTACTAAGTTATAGTGTGAGTTGAAATGGTGTTTTGATTTAAGAAATAAAGTCTTATCAATAGCCGAGGCGTGACACGATGCACTGCAAAAATTGAATATTAACCCTGCGTCAAAACACGGTACCCCAAAATTATCACACATTTTTTATTGTAAAATTTACTTAATAAAAGTTTGTTCACATAAACAATAATACCAGTTTCTTCGTAAACATGATAATAATATCATTTAGAAAGAAATATAAAAAATAGATAACCCAGTTACTTTTAAATTCCAAATATTATAAATGCATTAAGTTTTGACACGAGAATATTGTAATGTTATTTAATAGTACCCCCTCTAAAGAGAAGGATTTTTAGGTAGAAAAAATATTATTTTAAAAACAAATATGAGCCATTTTAATACATTCTAGAATATAAAAAGTAAACCTAATATGTCTACTTCAATGATCTATTGTTAATTAGAGAAAGAAAAGAAAAGCAAAGCAAAACAATACATTAATATTGGCTAATGCGCTTAACTATATTCCGCTATATGTTTATAAATAGATAGAGCGAATTAATTACATAAACAGATTAACATTATTAAAAATACATTATAGTTACATTATATTGTAAGCTGCACAATTTATCTAAAGTATTTATATATATTAGATATATGCATGTCGAGAACGAACACTTTAAAATAATTCATTTGCCGAATAATAAATTCCCATAACGGTATATTAATGTTAACTAACATCTTCATACAGTGGTTGTGAAGTAACTTTTATTCGTATCAAGCAAAATCTAATCACAAAATCGCTTATTCGTCTGTGGAAAGATAGAACCCGTCCATAAAAAGAGAGTATTATTTTTAATGAACAATATGCTGGTCAGACATAATGTGACGTAATTATACTCGTAACATTTAAAGTGACGTAATCAATCAAAAATATTTTACAAGAATAAGAAAAAATATCCATGCAAAAGGTGTGAAATAAGCGGGTATAGTATATATATTATGTACAAGCATCTAAAATAATGCGATAAAAGTAATTAGAATATTGTGCTCCTGCATTTATATCAACTGTTTTTCTTAAATCAATAAGAATTTTATTAAGACAGCTGAAGTTTTTTTATATAAATATTTATACAAGTAAATTTAGTAGCAATACTTAATAAAATAGAAAACAAAAATGTTTTACTTGTAATTTTTGAAAGATTTTCATATTGACAACTTCCTGTTTTGTTCTTGCATCGTACCAGGTGTTAGTTTGTTCAATATAAATTGACGTCCTGCGTTAAAAAGAAATAACAATAACAAAATTAATTCATTTGTTTATAAAATTAATATACTCCGACATTTAAAACATAATATATACATATATTAAACTGCATAAACGGTATAAATGTACACACGTAAAAGATACTAAAAGTAAATTCGTATTTAAAATTAACAAATTATGTACAGGATAATTCAAAAGTCACGCACCAGTATAAAAGAAATAAAATCAAGGCGTAGACAATACAATGCGAAATGAATGAGATTAACTATAGAAAAACAGACAACCAATCAGAGCGATGCACTCTGTCAAGCAGAATGTCTCAATATTAATATAATTCAATTTTTATTTTTCGTCATTTAGTTTAAAGTTATCACATAATTTGTCAATTATAATTGAATATTTTTATATTAAAAAAAGGAAAACAGGAAAACTTTAAAACGATGACAGTTAAACACTTAAAAACACAAAACAATTGTTTGTTACTTCATTTTCAAATATTCCCGATTATTTCTCATTTTCACTGACTACCTTTAAATTCTATGACTTTTCCCTGACCGCTGTGAACCCTGATTTATTTAAAGGGATATTTATAAATCGTATGGTTTTATATAACATAAAAAGTACCATACCCGTTCATATTATAATTTTGGGGAAATAAATCATACTTAAACTAATTCTATTCTTCTTTTTTTGTTATAGATAAAGAATCGTATAGCGAAATAAATAATAATATCGTCCCATACATGCCACGACGAGAAGACATGCCATTATCTTTGTATTGCACTCAATAACCCACAAATTGGATATTAATAATTAAATAATGGATTTGAACAACCGCAAAATTCAGTACAAAATGTAACATCCAGTACATTAAATGTTGGGTATTTTTTGTAATATTGTCTTTCTGTTGCAAAGAAAGGTTTTACAGTAATATGATGGTAATAATACATAATACATAATGCGCAAAATGATGATTTCATTAACTGAAAATTTAGATGGTGTTCATGTTATCCGTGTTACAAGCAAAATATAAAATAGTCGCAAAAAAATATCTATCCATATCCATATCCATATCTAATTTATAATTATATTTTAGTATAGGTAATCTAAAAATACGTAAAGTAGTACTGTCAGTTTATAAAAAGTATAGGTAACTAAATATTACATTGTACAGCGTCCGTATAAGAATTCTAAAAATTAATAAAACCAAACAGTAAAAAGTCTGTACTTTGCTTAAAATTATACACAACTACTTACTTGGGATCAGTGATTCGTAAAAGTTCTTTTACAAGTCTTCCGGCAAAGGTGAGAGATGTATCTATTGGTGCAAATCGGGGAATAGGCACAGTTTTCGATTGGTAGGTACTCTGCCACTCATGAACCTGTGTATAGTTAAAAGAAAATTAAACAAATATGTACACTAATCCTTATTTTTAAGAGAGTTTTGTATTTGAAACTAAAGCCATAGAGTAATTACACCAGAGCTTCGACTGTTATTGATTCTATATGCAGTTTAATACTACTATTTAGTCACCCAAAAGCTTTTTCAAAATAATGTTTTGAAGATTCACAGAAATTGAATCGATTATGTAGTAAAACAGTTTTAGATACACAGCCAATAAATTATATATTACAAACAACTTAAAATTGTATGAATATATATATTTGCTCTTAAAATTAATTTAATCAAAATATTTAAAACTACTTTTTCCTACCGATTTACATCAAATTTATTAGAAAAATACTACTAGAGTGAACACTCTGTATAATCATTACTCTATAAACCGCGCTTTCTTCCTAAGGTATAGTTTTCTTTTCCCTTAAAACGATTTCCGATAAACTGTCATTATCAATTAAAAGTTTTGACGAAAATATGAATAATAATAAGAAGAAGCAGAAACAATTTTGTCAAAATCGACCACATTTAAAATGATGTAAGGATACTCATATAAAAGTTCTACTAAGGAAAATTTAATTGCCATGCATCTGACGATTACATTGAAATCAAAATTAAACTTTTAAATTATACACAACAGCCTGATTTCTTGGTGGTCAAGTATATGGCCTAATCTCTTTAGCATTAATGACTAGAGCTGATAACATCTCTTAAGCTAATCGCTAATACTCTTGTTATTGGCTTGACGATGCTACCGTATCGTCTAATGCGAAAAGTAATCACTTATTTCAAAAGACACATAATTGCATTAATAATAAACAATTTTTTCATATATAGTATATACATATTATTGTTCACCAGTACTGGGCGCTAACCTTGACGTCACCTTTGAGTCTTCCAGTATAGTCTAAAGTCAAGTTTATTTGGCAGTCGAAAATGATCTATAATTATCCTTGCCCAGGTCAATTTACTCTCCTTAGTAATTAGTGACTAGCTGGCAGTATCCTACAGCTTTCGTCACTAATTTGATCGTATTTTTAATCCAAATCACGTTCTCTGCAAGCTCTTTACATACTGGGGTGGGTTTCACGAACTACAATTACAAATCTACAATTCTACTATTTACTAATCTGAAATTTTACAAGTGC